>PVJC01037291.1:0-17296 GCA_004026665.1 Murina feae | reverse complement strand
CTTTTTCTTCTTCTTCCTCTTCTCAAAGGATACCTTTCAGCATTTCATATAATACTGGTTGGGTGGTGATGAACTCTCTTAGCTTTTTCTTGTCTGTGAAGCACTTTCTCTGACCTTCAATTCTGAATGATAGTTTTGCTGGGTAAAGTAATCTTGGTTGTACATTCTTGCTAGTCATCATTTTGCATATTTCTTGCCACTCCCTTCTGGCCAGCAAAGTTCCTGTTGAGAAATGAGCTGACAGTCATGTGGGTGCCCCCTTGTAGGTAACTGACTGCTTTTCTCTTGCTGTTTTTAAGATTCTCTCCTTGTCTTTTGCCCTTGGCATTTTAATTATGACGTGTCTTGGTGTGGTCCTCCTTAGATTCCTTTTGTTTGGGGTTCTCTATGCTTCCTGGACTTGCAAGTCCATTTCTTTCACCAAGTAGGGGAAGTTTTCTGTCATATTTCTTCAAATATGTTTTCTATATCTTGCTCTCTCTCTTCTTCTGGTACCCCTATAATTCTGATGTTGGTACGCTTGAAGTTGTCCCAGAGACTCCTTACACTATTTTCATATTGTTGGATTTTTTCTTTTGGCTTTTCCGGCTGGGTGGGTTTTGCTTCTTCATATTTCATATCTTTGACTTCATCCTTGCAATCCTCTCGTCTGCTGTTGGATTTCTGTATATTATTCTTTATTTCAGTCAGTGTGTGCTTAATTTCTAGCTGGTCCTTTTTCATATCCTCGAGGGTCTCACTAAATTTATTGGCAGCCTCTAGAATATTCTTGAAAAGCCTTATAACTATGGTTTTGAACTCTGTATCTTGTCATTTGTTTTCCTCCATTTCTGTCATTTGTGTCCTGTTTCTTCATCTCCGCATTTTGGCTGCTTCCCTGCGTTGACAGAGTGGCTTTAATCAGCTGTGTCTATGGTGGGAGAACTTCTATGCTAGAGACACCCTTATGGGGCAAGACTTGCTTCAGTGGGGCTCTGGTGCCCACTAAGTCTGCCCCCTGAGTGCGTCCCTTATGAGTCTGGGGAGTTGTAGACTGGGTGATCCCACTCTGACCACTGGGTACACAGTCTCTTGGAACTCCAAGGAGGTTCTATATTAGCTTCTGCCTGGGGCTTCCCAGCCTTTTATATGCAAAAGCCTCTGCATGCAGCTGGGGTGGGGCGGGATCTCGGGGAGTCTACAGGGCAGAGCAATCAGCAATGGCCGATTCTCAGCCCTGCCCTAAGAGGCACCGGGTCTCAGTGACCCCCAGCACCACCGAGAGAAAGCCGCTCTGAAGATCCTCCTGGTGCCAGGCGGTGCCAGACAGTCCAGCTCCTCCCCGTATGATTCTGAGTCCCCAGAAACTCGCCTGGAACTGGAGTTCAGAGCTATCGGAAGCTTGTGTCTCCCTTCAGTACAAAATGCTGCCAGCCCTTTCCATGAGCCCTTTCTGCAAGCCCTTCTCCGCGAGTCCCTTCGCGCGTGTCTCCGTACCTCTGCACTTTATTTCCACACCTCCTCTGCGTCTCAGTCTCTTTCTAGTTGTAGAATTTCCACTCAGCCAGCTGTCCTGTGGGTCTGGGTGGTGTCCATTTTTTCTTTTCGGTATAGTTTTGAAATAGTTGTGCCCAGCAGCAACTCCGGTGTTCACTTATGCTGCCATCTTGGTTTCTCCCTGCCGCCTTGTTTTTTACTTCAAAATAAGATATGTGCTTGGAATTTTTTCATAGTTTTCTTTTTTTTAACTGTAGTCCGGCCCTCCAACGGTCTGAGGGACAGTGAACTGGCCCCCTGTTTAAAAAGTTTAAGGACCCCTGTAATAGGACTCAGGACATGCTACCCCAAAATATGTCCCTGGCCATACTTAGTATTTTAAGCTGAAGGAGTTTGTGAAAGTGGCAGAAGCAGGAAGGACTCTCTGACTCTCCCCATTCTTCTCTCCTGTAGCAGTCAGGAGACCCTCATGGGAGAGGTGCCCTCTCTGTACCCAGAGGAAGGACCATTCTTGTCTCCAAGCCCGAGGGACATCTAGAAGAGTCCAAATGGACAGTGAGGGAGGATTTTGGAGGACAACCACCATTCTAGCACAAGAGGCTCTCAGATATTAGACATCATCACTTTAGGAACCCCCCCGCCCCCAGCCATCTACCCACACTCGTGTGGCTCCCTAACTGGGTTCATGATCACACCATTCCCTCCCCTCACCCCCTCCACCCCACTCCCTGGTGCCCAGAGACTAGGGTGGTCCACTTTGGTTTTTACTTTTATCTTATGTTCCGTGGCTGGTCATTTTTTATCTCTTAACTATCCTTTGAGACTGCCCACTGCACTAAATCCCCTCGACTGCCCTGGCTTGTGCCTCATCGCCTCCCATGCAGACTTGTAGGATGGCCAGCTAACTGGTCACCCTGTCTCCAATATGAACCTAGCAAGGACATCCTTCACACTACCAGGAGAGTGATTTTCCTAAAATGCAAATCTGATGATCATTTCACTCCCTTTTTACAACCCTTCAGTGATTTCCCATGGCAAAGGTCCAAATTGCTTTGCAGAGCACAAAAGGCCCTCTGTGGTTCTGTCCCTGAGTCTCTCCAGCCTCATTTCTGACACTTGACTATTCCCCTCCCCCAAGCAGATCACACGGGCAGCTTCGGTTACATCGAGCTATGTCACACTGCTCTGTTCCTTTGTGTCTCTGCTCATGTGTTCCTTCTGCCTACCAAATGATGACATGTTTTTAAAGACCCAATACAGCTGACGACTCTTCTTCTGTGACATTACCCCAACTCTCCTCCAAGCAAAGTTTATTGCTCTTTCCTTGTTATGTTTCCTTTTTCCCATGAATTTTGTGGAATATCTGTCCCTTTTAGGCACTGTGTTTAAGCATTGGGTGTGAGGAGCAGAGAGAGATAAGGTCCCTACTCCTGTGGAGCTGAATGTCTAATGGTGAGGAGGACATTAACTTCTTTCCTGTTGGTTCCCCTTTTTCTCCATCCTAAATATACTTCTTTTGTGTCCCCAAAAGGCTTTCTCTCTTCCCACCTCTGTGTCTTTACTCACATTCTTGCCTTTATATATAACACCTTAAGCTCATTTCTTTTTTTTTCCTGCTCTGATTCCACCTCTACCCGCTTAAAAATATATGTTTTTATTGATTTTAGAGGTAGAGGAATGGAGAAAGATAGATAGAAACACTGATGACAGAGGATCATCATTTGGCTGCCTCCTACGTGCCCCCTACCAGGGTTCAAAGCCGAAACCCAGGCATGTGCCCTGACTAGGAATTGAACTGGTGACCTTTCGGTTCATAGGTTGACACTCAACCAGAGCCACACTGGCTGGGCCACCTTTAATCATTGTTAAAGAGCAACCTCACAGCAATCCCCTCTACTCAGTATTTCCTAATTCCTCATGGCCAGATTCAGGAACCCCATGGAACCACCATCCCCATGCTTTTAACTTATTCAGCACTTCTCAGACATTTCCTTGGTGTTGTAACAATGTATGTCCTTACCCTTCCTGACCACCTTCGAGCCTAAGTTGTAAGCTCCCTGAAGACAGGAACTGCCTTTAACGCATATTGTTCAAAGATGAGCAGAGGTAGCTGAATTTAGACTTTGAATGGAAGAGACCAACACTTAGCAATTTGACATCTCTTAACAAAGAATGAAAAGGTGAAGACTCTTGTTCTTTATTTCACTTTGTATATCCCTGAACAAGCATGGGTGGTAAGACCTGCTCATGTATAAAGTGTGTACTTAACAAACAATAAAGCAACATATCTTTAAACATGATAACCAAGAAAAACAAACAGTTCTGAAGAGGCTTCTTCAAGAACTCGCAGGGCAGGAATCGAGGTGGTGATGTGGCTGCTCTCTGAGTAATTTGATAACTGTCAACAACCCAACTATTTAAATCCATCCATCAGGGGAACACACGCCTCCGAGTTATCTGTGTGGTTGCCAAGTCACTTTGTTCTGTTTAGAGAAAGCCACTGAAGAAAAGACAAAGAACAAAGGAAGAACCTAGGAGTAGTTGGACTTAGCCAACTCACTGAAAATCCCTATATCTTCCTTTTCCCCACAACCTTCTTCATAAAAGCAGGCACCGCATAGACAAGAAGTACGTTTCAGCAAATAATCATATCACAAACACCTAGCCAAAGGCTGGTGTCCCTCACATAATACACAGCCTTCCCTGTGGGGGGACTGACATGGGTCCCCCACTAATGTGTTCATCCCACACCAAATGAGCCCCGAAGGCCTCATGTGCTCGGAGGATCTTGAAACAATTATTCCTCCTTTACAACTTCCCAGCTGAGAGACCAGAGACACACACAGGATCCCCTCCATATTCAAGTTCACACCCAGTCCAACCTCTGAAGACAGCCCAGACACTAGTTATTTAACTAAAGTCAGAGCAAATCTACCCTGGGGGTAGGGATACAGTGGGATTCCCTTTTTATAATATACCACATATGTATACCAGGGCTGCAGATGCAGGTCATCCATGAATGTAGGGCCCCACAAAATACGCTTGATAAAGCTATGTGATAAAAACATCTTACTTCTACAGAATACCTCAAATAAGACAACTTCCCCAAATGCGTCGACCCCTACGAATCTCTTATTGAAACCCCAATTTGTAAGAGAACTATTAAGAATGCACTGGCATTTATTGTTTTCCCTGTGCTTCTTGATCTATCTTTTCTTTGTGTCAAATTAACCTAACCAAATATTTTCAGATTTTTTTTTTTTTAGTATTGAGACCAGCTATGCTTAAAATTTAGTGTGTGTAAAAAGCTTTAGAGATAACTATTAACATGATGAGTCCTAGGAATTCAGTATTTCTAGAGCAGGGCCAAGGACTCTGCATTGTACACACACATCCCAGGTCATGCTGATGTAAATGTTCAGGTGGAACCCATTCTCTGAAGTGCTGATCAAGAGACATCGTAGAAGAGGAGCCTTCGACGTGGTATCAGAAGCTTGGGCTCAAGGCTGGGGTCTGCACCCTCACTACTTGTGAGGTCAAGGGCAGTAATCTCTAACCTCACTTTCCATCCCTTGGAGCTCATAAATGGTCTCTTAACCTACCCACTAGCTAGCTACCTGTCTGTCCACATCATAGGTTTGTATAATGAGAAAGCATTTGTAAAATTCTGCCCCAAACCCTAGCAGGTACTCGATACACACTGTGCCATGAATCATTAAACTCACAGCCGTTTTAACACTCTCTAGTACTAAACTATACCCCAGGGGGTATAGTTCAACACAGAAAGGGTTTCTGCTGATTATTTAAAAACATAGAAACCATGTCTGGACCCATTGTGCGGTGCTCATCCATGCCAATCAGGCTGGTGATCTGTTCCACCAAACATCTGGCTCAAACTCATGACACAGTGTTGACCAAATCGTACAGAGGGCCAAGCTGTGTGACATTGGCCGCGACACACCAAGTGTTACAGTATTTCCTCTGCTTGGTACCAGGTCTTCAAAAAAAATGGATTCTTCCCTCTGGAGTGGGCAAATCTCTGGAGTAAATGCTTTGGTTACCATCTGTATCTTTACAAAAGTAAGGTTCTTGTGTATCAAGCATCCTCATTAATAATAATTAACCTTTGTTCAAAAATTGGGATGACAGCTGTGCATGTGGCTTGTGCAGGAGGTCTGCATATGGACACTTAGAACGTGTCGAGGGGGTTGCCCAATAGTACACCCCATAAAATGACAGCTGTAGAATCTGCCCAAGACTTCTGATAGACGGAATAAGAGATGTCTCATCAGTGTTCACCATAAGCTAAACTCAACAGCTAAATAATTAAATAAGATGAAGATCTGATTCAACCACTGTCTGGTTATTTTTTAATTCATAAATCAATTGCCCCAAAACAGCCAATTTGAGAGAACACGCAAAGCCTTTACATCCAATAGTGTCCATTTATAGTCTTACTGTTTTCCTAATTTTTGTTTGGTAACATATTTTGCAATGATTTAGTTTCTCTTGTATCTGTCTCCAAAATCTTTCTCCCAGGAACCTTATATCATCTGACACACAGGCCCGTGGCTGGGTTAGACATGGCTAAGTGAGGGACACCCTATCAATCTTTCCATCTTCCTGGTTGTTGTTGGTTAGAAGCAGATCCTTAATATTATTTAAATATAGGAGGCTATTTGAAATTTCTTGGTAGATGAATTTGATAGTGATCATTTAAAAACACACATTCAACTATTGTCATCCTATATAATAAAAGGTTAATATGCAAATTGGCCCTAACAGCAGAACAACTGGGAATGACTGGTCACTATGACACACACTGACCACCAGGGGGCAGATGCTCAACACAGGAGATGCCCCCTGGTGGTCAGTGCACTCCCACAGGGGGAGCTCTGCTCAGCATAAGTCAGGCTGATGGCTGCCAACACAGCGGTGGTGGCGGGAGCCTCTCCCACCTCCTCAGCAGCACTAAGGATGCCCCACTGCAGCTTAGGCCTGCTCCCAGCTGGCAAGTGGACAACCCCCAAAGGCTCCTGGGTTGCCAGAGTGATGTCTGTCTGCCAGCTTAGGCCCAATACCCCAGGGAGTGGGCATCCCCCAAGGGGTTTCAGACTGGGAGAGGGCACAGGCCAGGCTGAGGGACCCCCCAGAGTGCACAAATTTTTTTGTGCACCGGGCCTCTAGTCTTGAGATTAAAGATCTCATTCACCTGGGTTGACAATTTATCTGGATAACCTAGGACTTCTTTGAGATCAAAGTTAACATAGCACTACCTATTTCCTGTTCTTTAACAACAGCAGAACCCTTAGGTAGTCCCTGATCATCTGTATTTGATAAAGTCATCTGGACATTACAAAAGAGTCCTTTCTCTTTTTTTAAGTTTGGCACTTTAATGTTTTGTTTTGTATTCAATCTGAGGAACGATTAAAATAACTTCTGTTAAACTGGACTTTATCAAAAATCAAAATTGCAGGGCATTACCAAGACAGTGAAAAACCCAGAGACTGGGAGAAAATATAAATATTTGCAATCACATATCTGATAAGGGTCTAACCTTCAATTCAACACTGAAAAGATAAACAACCCAATTATACAATGAGCGAAGACCATGAAGAGACATTTCTCCAAAGGAGATATCTAAATGCCCAATAAGCACACAAAAAGATGCATCGCATCATTAGTCATTCAACACATACAAACAAAACCACAGCGCAGTACCACTTACATCCACTAGTACGGCTATAATTTTTTTTTTTAATGAAAATTAGAATAAATGCTGGCAAAGAGGTGGAGAAATCAGAACCCTCACACATATGGTAGGGCTATAAAACTATTCAGCCGCTGTGGAAAGCAGTATGTTGAGTCCTCAAAAAGTTGAACATAGAGCTATGATTTTACCCAGCAATGCCACTCTTAGGAAGATAACCAATAGATCTGAAAATGTATGCTCAAACAAGATCTATACATGGATGTTCCTAGCAGCCTTATTCATAATAGCCCAAAAAGTAGAAAAAAAAATGTCTATCAACTAAGGAATATATAAACAAAATGTGATATATCCATAAAATTGCATATTACTCAGCCATAAATATGAGAAATGAAGTCATGACATACGTTACAACAGGAATGACCCTTGATAATATTATGCTGAGTGAAAGACACCAGACACAAAAGGCCAACTGTTAAATTATTTAAGTTACCAAGTGTCCAGAACAGGCAAACCCATGGGGAATGACTGCTTAATGGTACAGGGTTTCCTTTGGGGATGACGACAACATTATGGACTTAAGTGATGGTGATGGTTACACACATCATTGTGAATGTAGAAAAAAATGTAGAAAAAAGCCTCCAAATAGTTTAAATGCCAAATTTTGTGGTATCTGAAATTATACCTCACTCAAAAAGAAAAAATACCAGCTTGAACCCAAAGTAGGAAAAGCAAGAAGCTTCTTCTTCCCATACTAAGTAACATCCCACAGTATGTCTCCCAGCTGATCGTAAGCAGTGAAATGCTGCCTTTAGGAGGCACATGGCTGGCTGACAAGTTGTCCCTACTCCCTTTATTTCATGGGGTCATTTATCATTAGGCCTTTGCTCTTCAATGCATTTTTGGCTTGTCACATTGCCAGCCGAAAGTTCAACTTTTCTGATGTCACATCTCATCTCCCCTTCCAAACATTTCTTGTCAATAATCTAGCCAATCTGACCATCACTGATGAATGAATATCTTGAGAACCTTCTCCCTTCCAAAGGATATTACATTTATTTTTAAATAACAGATTACTGATAACTCAATGTGAGGAGGGATAGGATTTGTTATAAATCAGTCATTTGAATCTTCCCTTCATTTACATAAGCAAATAGGAAACTATGATATATCCGATAGAATAAGCCAGTAAGAGGAAGACAAGTGCCATGTGATTTCACATACAAAATAAACTGATGAACAACATGAACTGATGAACAAAAATGAAACAGAGGCATGGAGACTTGAGACTGATAGCTGTCACAGGGGAGGGGAATGGATGGATGAAAAGAGGCAAAGAGATTAGCCAAAAAAACATATATACATAACACATAGACACAGACTACAGTGTGATGATGGCCAGAGGAAAAGGGGGTGGGGGCTGGCTGAAGGTAGGTAAAGAGGGGGAAATGGGGACTGAACAAAGCTTTGCTTGGGGCAATGGGCACAGGACGCAGGGGGCAAATGGTGTTTTATTGTTCACTTGAAACCTGTATTATTTTGTGAACCAATATCATCGCAATAAATTCAATTTAAAAAAAAAAAGAAAAAGAAAGAGCACTGGAGGAAAACTAAGTATTCAAAGGCCTCGCCCTAAACAAAGATATATTTCCTCCTGAAAATAAATTTATTTTTTAATTACGATAATCTTAACAGAGGTTCTATACATGAGTCAGTACTAAAACGTTAACAATAAAACAGAGGCTATATAAATGGATCCATAGAATATATTCTGTGTTTCAAACTTAATTTTTCTGGGCTACAAAACTGCCTCCCAATCAGGTTATACAAAGGCAAATGTTGAAAAAAGTTTACATTCGTAAAACATCTCATTTGAACATGTACTTGTTCAGCAGTTGATGGCAGATTCAGTTACATCAGAGGGACCTAATAGTAAACAAGCATGCCGAAGGTAATGGAAAGTTCTGATCATAAATCTAGTTGACAATGAATTTCAAAGATACAATGACCTGAAATTATATTACATACCTGAACTCTCTTTTTTTTAATCTCAAAGACAATTTCTACATAAAAAGTCATGTTTATCTTTTATGATGTGTCTATTTAAATGTTCATATGACCAAGTTTATCCCAAAAGGGCAGAAAGGAAGAAAAATCAAATATTTGAATAATTCCGGTTTAAAAAAAAAATGACACTCATTTTCATCTCAAGTATGTGTCTCCTTTGGGCGAAAGCAGGGGTGGTTTTAGCTAGAACTACCTGGAGAACTGCAGTGCAAATAATACTGTCCCAGGAGGCTGCCCTATCTGGCTCGTGCCCTGTTATTGTAAGGAAACTTGAGAAATACTGAAATCAACCTGTTGAAGGTGAACAAGAACTTGATGAAAACAAGTGCTTTCATGTCAGAGTCAGGTCAGATAGAAGCATGCGCAGAAGACTTAGCAGGTGCACATGGATTCAATGGCCAGGTTCGAAAGGTGCTCGGCCCACTGTATACATCTGAACATGCATGAAAATACTCGCAGCAGTTGAGGACTCAATTCCTTCTCTTTAGGGGAAAATGGAGTTTCATCGGTGAGACGTATAAGGAAACCGTGGGCATTCCTCGTCTAACAGAGTCACTGTTCTTTTCCGGGTTCTCCCTCATTCCCTCCCGTTCAGGCCTCAGCTCTCTGCCCAGATATGCTGTAAACTTAATCATCAAATGAAATCCTGGAAGCAAACTGTACTCGGTTCCTTTAAGCTCTCACTTCTCAGGAACGGAAGTCTCTATAAGGACACGTAGCTCAGGAATCAGCCCACAGCTGGAGGACTGGGAGGTATGGAAGGCAATTGCGCCAGCTTTCAGAAAAGTGGACGTTGCCTTTCCCCTCCACACACACCCAACAGAGCAATTCTTTTTTAAAAAATATATTTTATTGATTTTTTACAGAGAGAAGGGAGAGGGATAGAGTTAGAATCATCGATGAGAGAGAAACATCGATCAGCTGCCTCCTGCACACCTCCCAGTAAGGAATGTGCTCACAACCAAGATACATGCCTCTGACCAGAATCGAACCCGGACCCTTGAGTATGCAGGCTGATGCTCTATCCACTGAGCCAAACCCGTTAGGCCAGAGCAATTCTTTTCCAAGCCAGAGGTCCAGCTGGGAAAAGGGTGAGGGGTGACAGGGGTTGCTTCTCCTGCCATCTTACTCTCCCCGATGGCCCAGCCACACTGCAGAGAGGACAGCATGGAGGCCAAGGGGGTGGAGGTGAGGCTTGAGAAGACAGGGACCCGCTCATGCACCTCTCTTCGTCTGGATGGTTCAAGCTGATCACCCCACCCCTAGTGACACAGCAGCTCAAAGTGAAAAGCACGACTTAGGGCCAGTCAGGTGTTTATGCTCTGATTCTTCCTAAAACAGTAACCCCCGTTTGCAGCCACAACCTCATTAAGTTTACAGCATCAAAGAAGAACATGGCCTGTTCATAGGTGGCACGGGTGGCCGCTTCTGTCCAACCCTCCTACACGGTTTACCTCCTATCCCCTCTTCTCAGGGCTTCTAGACAGTCACAAACCTGAAGAGTTTATAAAAGGACAGTCCCTTGTCCTGCCACTTGCGTGGGTTCCTTGAAAACAGAAGCTGTTTTGGAGAGAGTGGGGAGTTTCTCTCCCTTGCACTAGTTTATTTGGAAACAAACAGGCCCCTTTTCTCTGCCCTTATCTCCTTCCACACATACCAAGTAAGTTCCCTAGTTTTGTCTGGATGGTGGGATGTCATCTTTATCACACTGAGGAAGGGACTGCAAGGTCCCCCCACCTAGAGTCCCACCAGCAGGTAAAGCCCCGGAGTGTCTGGAGGCCACCCAGTAGGACGCTAAGGACAGAACAGAAAGAACCTGCTGGCAGGAGGGAGGACAGCAAGGGTGGGGGCGGGGCACAGCAGGGTGGAGAGCAGCAAAGGTGTGGAGCCTTACTCAGAGCTCCAGGCAAGCATATTTGCCTTCACTGAGCCCAGGAAGCTCCCAAGTTCTAAAATCCACCAGAGACTAGCAGATGCCTGAAAGCAGAGTGACCTACGGGAGCATCGAGCTCCCTGCGCCCACCTCCCAGTCCCAGATTCCGTGCTGAACAGAATTTCTTGCTGGGGTTGCAGTGAGGCTTTGACCAGCTCCGGAGGTAGAACCCGGGGACAGGTATTTGCATGTGGCTAGGGGTCTGGAACTGGGGATCTGGGAAGCAAATTAGTTCACGTGCCCCGACAGGCATCCACTACCCACCATGGCTAGAGAACTTGGGGAAGGCTTTGTTCTTGGGCAAACTCCATGGCTCGGAAAACACCATTTTCCTCTCAAGGGGGACAAGGAGGAAACACTGTTAGCTAAAGGTCATTTTTTTTTTTACCAACCTTTCCTTTTACCACATCTTTTCTCTCATTTCCTCTTAATTTACATCTGTTTTTACTCCTTCTCTCCTTCCTTCCTTTTCTTCCCCTTGGGATTTACTAAAAGACTACATGCTCAGACTAACACATGACAAGAGAGCTGAGTGGCATTTACTGTCAGGGGACAGGGGTAAGGGAGGGACATTCCTGGATCCCTGCCTCCTGTTTGGGGCTATAAAGTTGAACTAAGCCCAACATCTGCTCACAACCCCGCATGCAGCCCAGGGATGGGAGGAGAAATTTGCTTCTGCTTTGAACTTGGCAGCTGAATATTTGAAAGCCTTTGGGGGCCATGGGGATGAGAATCTGGACAGCTCTGGGGGCAGGTAGGAGTGGCTCCATGCCGTCAGAACCAGACTCTCCCAGTAGTGTGAGCTCAGGAGTGAAGCAGATCCCTCCCTGGATGCTGTGACTGGAGTTGTGACTGGAACGAGGTGCACACACCCCAGAAAGGAAGGCCCCCCTCTCTGGGGCACTGAGACCAGTGCTGGGTCTTCCCTCCCCATCAGTCTACCCACAACAGCCAACTGAGTGCTTGGGAAATGAGGTTACAGGGGGGTTCCAACTGTGACATCACTATGAGAAGAGGCACTGGTGGCGGGTAAGAAGTTAATCTGGGGATGATACAGGGCCCAGTGCACGCGCCAGAGGTCGCAGTTCTCTACCTCCACCTTGGGGTTCTGATCTTCTGCCAAAACGCTTCCAAGTCCCTGGTTATTTTCAATTGCAGCCTTCTCTGATCCCTTCCCGAATGTCCTGCCTCGACTCTGGGGGAAAGGGTGGTTTGAACCACCTTGCGCGCCTCTCAAGCCCCAGGGAAAAAGCCTGCAGGAGCGCACAGCCCTTCCGCATGCATTCCACAGACGCAAGAGCACCGCGCACCGGAGCGCACCCCTCGCCTGGTTCGGAACCTGCCTGTAGCCTGCCCTGCTGCCCGTCGCCTTGAGGTCTCAGTGCCAAAACATAGCAATGTCATCTAAGGCTCTGCCACAGAAAAGGAGGCCAAGGTCAAGGCCCACGGACCGCCGCGATCCGCTCGTGCCTTTGCCATCTCTGTAAGCGCGTCCTGCCTGCCCGAAGCCGCTCTGGGAAAAGGAGCCGCTGCGCCCAGTTCTACCTGGAATTTAGGAACCTGACCCTCTTTCCGCCAGCTTCAGCCCACGCCTGCGTCTTCCTCTCCTCGTCACCCAGGGCTGAGCTGAGCTTCTGATGAAGACATCTGTCTCTGAGCCGCAGAGGGCTGGCCCCAGATGGCGAGGCTTCCATCCCTGACTTCCCCACCCTTAGCCCTTAGATGGTGCTGGGCGGAAGGAAAGATCTCCGTTCAAACGGCCCGCCTCCTTCCCTAGCTCAGCGCCAGGCTCCAGCCCCCAGCCCAGCATTTTTCTTTCCGCAACTAAAAGCCCAGGCCAACCCCGCCTCCTACGTAAAGGCCAGTCTAGTCTCTTTGTGACCAGAAGCAAACTCCGCTGGGAGTTGAGAGCAGGAGAGTTTCGGGCGCACGGAAATAGAGAAAGCAAAGGGAGAGATCAAAGAGGGAGGGCAAAGAAAAGAGCTGGAGGTCAGTGGTTTAGAGGGGCAGAGGGAGAGGTCGAGGCCAGCCTCGGGGGCGTGGATGGCCATGGGCTGGTTGCGCCTCCCCAGTGCCCCACGGAGACGCAGGGGAGAGGGATCAAGCGCGGACTCACATGGTCGGGCTGGAGGGTCCTTTCGGGGCTCCCCACGATCTTCTCCCTGGCTGCCCGCGGTGTGTGGGCAGAAACAAAACCAAGTAAGTTGTAGGACACTGTCCGGACGCACCGAGGGGCCCGCGGGGACGGCTCTCACTTCTCACCGGGAAGCGGGCGTGGAGACTCCAACGGCCTCGCAGACTCTGGCGGCTGCATGTAGCCTATAAATAGCCAACTTTTAGACGGAATCAACTAACAAATGAGAGGAGAGGGCGTGCATTTGCGCGGGATCCCCCTTTTCTGATCCACCCTACCACCATGGTCCGGCAGCTCTCCCAGCAGGATTTGGGAAGGGACCAAGCCGGAGAGGGGTGGAATGTAATTGTATTAGGATTTACTGTGGTTTAGTTATAGTTTGCAGGGGATGGCACTCTGCACCTGGACCCTCCCCATCCACACACCTGGGCTCCTCTCCGCCCCACTGCCACCCCCATGTGGGCACTGCTGGCAGCAGGCAGTAGGGGCGAAGACCCAGGAGAGCTGCGGGCTGGGCTCCAGGCGCCAGGAGGCTGAGCGGGGCACGCAGCCGGCTTTCCCCTGTGATTCCAGGAAGGAGCAACCAAGGGGACGTGGAAACTGCCAGGATCTGGGGTTTTCTTCAACACCCAGGTGGGGAATGGAGGTAGCCCTGAGGTAATGGGAGGGCAGAAGACTGGAGGGAGTTCCCAAGTGCAGGGATCCTTTCCCAGGGGCAAGAGCAACCCTCCAGGGCCAGCAAACGCCCCTCTCAGGATCTGGACTTGGACCTCGGGCCCCACCTGGCCTGGAGAGCGAGGGCGCACACCAGGGTCGTCCCTGCTAGCCAAGGGGCCACCAGCGCTCCCTCTGCCTGGGAAGTGTGGTCTACTGGATGGCGCCCTGGGTCCTCCTCACCTGCCCCTCAGGGCCATCCCCCCCCTCCCACACACACACACACACATCTGCTGTCCTCTAGGTAGGGTCCATTTGACCCGGAGTCCTGAACACCACTCACTGCTCACCCTACCTCTCTTCTTGAACCAGGGCCAGGGTGAGAATTGGGTTAGCTCAGCTTTCGTGTCCATTCTAGGTGCTTTCTCAAAACTGCCGCCACCCCACCTCCACAACACAGACACCACAGCCACTCCCAGCTCTCCACCTTGGGAGTTCGTTGGAACCCAGGGCAACAGAATTAACAGTCTGGTGGGTGAGTGGGTTGGAGAGATTTAGGGCTGCAGGTGGGAGGATGCTGTGGGTGAGGGCTGCAGGTGAGGATCAGCAGCTGAGGGTCAGCAGGTGAGGGGCTGCAGGTGGAGGAAAGCTGCAGGTGAGGGGGTTCAGGGGCCTAAAGGCAGCCCTAATTGAGGAGGGAGGGGGCGTCCGAGAATCACTGCTTACCCTGGCTCACCACCACCCGGCCCCTCCATGAATGGAAATATCAAATACCTCGCCTCCCCCACACCCAGAGAAAATCAAAGAGACTCCCCTGTGAAGTTGGAGTGCGGGGTCTGCGCAGGCGCTTCCTCTAACACTACTTCCTATCAATTACCCCCAGACACGGGGAAGTTATTTGTTGTCCCCAGAATTCAGCCAAGTTTGGAAGGAGAGAAAAAGGCGGAGGAGGGTGACAGCAACAGAGAGGACTCCCTGTGGGCTGAGCCCACCACCCCAGGCGCCACTGGCTCTAGCTGGCAGGGGAGCATCCTTGGCAGCCCCCAAACCCCCAGCACTCAGGCTGGCAAACAGTGGGGCTTTCCTCATTTGCCAGGGACCTGCACCCTGAGGGGTGCCCCCTACACCAGCCCAGAGCAGCTCCAGGGCAGCGCTCCCAGGTGGAGTGGGAAGGGGCCTGGGCATCAGGGGCTCTCCTCCTGCTGGCACTCCCTATTCTACATACCTGCCTGGCCTCCCCTCTCAGCTGCTGTCCCTGCTGAGGAGCCCTGAAAGGGTGCCTCCAACCCAGCCCGCCCCTGCCCTCTCCTAAACGCTGGGCCAGCTGTGGGGCAGTCTCTCCTGGGTCATTGGCTTGGGGCCACTGTTTCAGCTGCCTTTGAGGATTTACTGTGGCTTCTCAGCACCTTTGTGGGCTGGAAGAGTGGGTCCAGGACAGCGCCTCACCTTTCACCCCACCCACAACTCTCCCCATCTCTCAGGTGTCCCTCTTCCCACCCCTAGAGCTCAGGCTTTGCAATTACAGTCATCCCCAAAAGAAAGAGGGTGTGAACCTGCGGGCCCAGTGTGAGGGTCAAATGGGTGCTTGCAGCATTTCTCAAAGGTTCTGGGTGTTTGTACTGGGGGAACAGGACCTATGGGGACAAAGTGACAAAGCACAGCAGCATCCCCCTGGCTATCTTCAGAGCGAAGTTCAAGTCTATTGTTTGCTGCCTGGGGGAGAGAGGCCCAGTGTGATAGATCTTTTTAGATCCCATCACTGGGAGAAAAATCCTGGGGATAACGATTATCTCCGGAGCACACTATCTCGCAATCGGCCCAATTCATCTCCCTCGTGCTCCAGCCCCTCAAGCTGGGAGAGGGGCTGGGTGGAGAAGGGGCCACCTGCTGCCCTGGGACACAGCAGAGAGGCACCGGGTGATCTCATCCATCTCATTCCGCTCCTGGCTGGGGAGAGAGGACACAGCGGCTTTCTCCGCCAAGCCTGGTGCTTCTTTCCAATGGTTTTAGTCTGGTGCTCTGTTCTATCCATATACATTTCCAATCTCATGGCTCATAAACTATTAGCAGAATGGTTTCATTATTCACCTTCTGTATCCTACAAAAGGGAGAAAAGAAGGGAGCAGCAGGAAGGCAGAGGGGGCTGGGGGGAGTCTGTGGACACTAGTTAACAATGACACTGCCCTCATTTAAATCATGGCTCCCACTGACTGCCTTCTTCAAGCTGACACTCAACAAATTTGATGTGTTTCTAAGGATCTGCAGCCAACCCCTTCCCTACCTAGCATCTCTGCCCCTGCCCCCCCCCCTCTCTTTCTCTCTCTCTGTTTTTCTCCCCATCCATCACTATTCATCGCTCCCTCACACCCAGGATTCCAGAAGGAGCAGATGAATAGCCAAAAGACTGCCAATCCATTATTTGCTTCATTGTGTGTCATCAATAAGGCACGCCCTTCCCATAGGACACATTCAATTAGTTGGTTAGAAAGGTGGTGTTGGAGATGGAATCACCTGTCGTCCCTGAAACCAAACCATCCAAAGACACAAGTCTAGGACGATCACCCAAAAATTAATTCTGTGGCTCCATGTTGGCGTCAAAGTCCCCAACTGGGCACCAAGTCCTGTCTCTGCAAACCCTGGGAAGCCAGGAAGTTGCAGTGGGGAAGAGGGGGGGGGGGGGGCGAAGGGGGAAGGGAGAGAGAGAAACACAATGCAGGCGCTAGCTAATAGATGGGGGTCTTTGTTTGGCTCTGAGAAGTGGCCAATTAAATGAATCAGCCTGAATTAAAATACAATTAGAAACAAACTGACTCCTGCAGGCCCAAGGACCCGGTGCAAGGGGCTGACTCCGGTAGAAACTGCAGGAGGTGGAGCTGGCAGGGGCAGCCTGGGCAAGAGGAAACGGACCAGGTCCTGCACTGGCACTTAAGACACTGCTTTTACTCTTCATATGAGCATATTTTATCTAGAATGGCGCTGTCACCACAAAGATACACACTCTTCCCCTGCACCTCTAAAAATACACAGGACGCCAGGCCCATAATTATCCCTGGTTGCAAAACCAATCCGGCTGCCTGAGTCCCCATCCCCCTCCCCCTCCTGCTCTCAGCCATTGTGAGCGGTGTGTGGAGGCACAGGGCTCCGGGCACTCCTGCTCACTGCGCTGCGTGGTGAGCCGCTCACCGGCTGGGCTGTTTAATATACATGGGGTGGGAACGCGGGGACACGGATCTTGTGCCTGCACTTCCTCCTAAAAAAATCAATTTGCTGTTTATTTTTGAAATCTATAGATTTCGGGTAATTTTTTTTTTTTTTTTTTTTG
>PVJC01037290.1:0-17224 GCA_004026665.1 Murina feae | reverse complement strand
GGGGGGGACACGTCCTGTGGGGGGACACGTTCTGTGGGGGGACACGTCCTGTGGGGGGAACACCCTGCGGGGGGACACGCCCTGCGGGGGGAGGGGACACGTCCCACGGGGACACTCACATGAGTGAGACGCGGAAGTGGAAGCGCTGCCGCAGGCCCCGGAAGGTGACGAAGGACTGGGGCGGGAAGCTGCGGGTGGTCACCTCGCAGTAGGGCCTCTCGAAGGCGCCGGGCGGGCACACGCAGTGGAAGCCGCCGATGAGCAGGTTCACGCAGGTGCCCCCGTTCTTGCACACGCCGTTGGCACAGCGGCCCGAGCGGACATTCACCTCGCAGTGGTCACCTGTGGGACGGGACAGGGGACAGGGGGTCACACGCCCGCCCGAGGAAGGGGCGCACCTCCCACTCAGGCCCCGGAAACACGGCCACGGATCCCGCGGCCGAGAGAGCCAGGACAGCAGAGGCTCCCGGGGGCAGAGCAGGGTTGGTGGCTGTCCCTGTGCCCTTCTCGTCGGAACCATGGCCCCAACTCCAGGGGGCGATGTAAGGATGGGGGCCAGAAGGTTCCCATAAGAACCCCGGTGTGAGGGAACTGAGGCTCACAGCCCTGGTCCAGCCTGCTGAGGTCAAATGAGCAGCATTAACCTTTCTCAGCATTGATCTGTTCTGATCGCCCCTAACCACTAGCCTGCCTGCCTGATCAGCCCTAACCACTCGCCTGCCTGCCTGATCTCCCCTAACCACTCTGCCTGCCTGCCTGATCACCCCTAACCACTCTGCCTGCCTGCCTGATGCCCCTAACCACTTGCCTGCCTGCCTGATCAGCCCCAACCACTCGCCTGCCTGCCTGATTGCTCTTAACCGCCTCTGACTCAGCCCCTGCCACCGTGGCTTTGTCCGGAAGGATGTCTGGAATGACGTCCGGCTGTCCAGTCTAATGAGCATACGGCGCTTTCATTATCATAGACAACTGTCCACCATTGTCCTGGGAGCTCCAAGCAAACCTCCCTTGAGAAAGTTCCTACAGGGGTGAGCCCTTTGATATTTCCCAGCTGCTGCCCCAAAGATGCACAAACTCACACACCTTCTCCAACATGGTGGTCAACTATCAGACAGGCAGGCGGGTAGTTAGGGGCGATCGGGCAGGCAGGTGGGTGGTTAGGGGCGATCGGGCAGGCAGGCGGGTGGTTGGGGGCGATCAGAACAGATCGATGCTGAGAAATGTTCTGCACTGACGACCACTGCATCCCAAAGGCGTTCTGTCCGCGTGTGTTTCCATGAGGCTCAGCATCGCTCTGCGTTTCACTTGGCAGCCCCGTTTCCGTTTCTGTGAGCTGCCCCAGGGTTCCTGTGCTCATTGTCCTGACACACGTCTTCGCTCCCCACCTGCACTCACACCCTCGCACACACCCTCAGTCACACCTGTGTCCACACTTACGCAAACACCCACCCCCACACACTCACCCCCTCACACACGCGCACACACACTGACGCGCTCCTGGCCTCCTCCCCCGGGGAGCCTGCGGCCTCGCGGCCTCGCTATTAACTCCGGATGCTCAGCCTAAGGCGCTGATTGTCCTTCAGACGCGTCAAGTCTCTAATCTCGACTGTAAAACACCGGTGACATCCAGGCGTGTTTGCTCGGAGCGGCCGAGTGCAGTGTTCTGGAATAATGCGGCCGCCGTGAAAGGACAGGGTGGGGCGTGCTCCCCCAAGCGCGACAGCAAACAGAGGAGGGAGCACAGCCCTTCCCGCACCCCGCCCTGAACCCCTCCGCCTGGCTCTGGTCCAGAGGGGCCTGTGTTTCCCCGGGTGCCCGCGAAGCCCACGCTGGCCGGGCACTCCCAGCTCGGCCTTGGCCGTGGCCTCGCGCCCACCCTCGGAGCCTGGCTCACGTGGCCTCCACCGTGGCCTCTAAAGGGTCACCCGGCACCGCGGCCCAGAGGAAGGCCCCCGGGAGCCAGCCCTTCACGAGTGAAGACCCGAATGTGCCTTTGCTGCTGCGGTGTCCCTGCTTCCAAACGCCGTTTCCAGGGCCGTAGGGAGACCTCACTCCCCAGGCTGCCCCTGTGACCCGAGGGGAGGTGAAGGGGGGCCCACCCTGCCACAGCCACGCAGGGCCCCTGTTCCCACGCCTGCAGGTCCTCCCGCTGCCTCTACACCCCACTGTCCAGTGCAAAGGGCTGAGCGCCCGCAGACCCTGCACCTCTAGTCGGCGGCATGAGCACCCGTCCCCGTGGGGCTGCGCCTGTTTTACTAAGAAGTGTTTATCTGCATCTCCAGTCCGCAGGGTAGCGGTGCCCTGGCTGCTGTTGAAAGGACAACAAACTGGTGGCTTAAAGCAACAGAAGCCAATTCCCTCGCAGTCTGTACCCGGAAGCCCAGCATCCAGGACTGGTCAGGGCCAGGCTCCCTCGGCAGCCCCTGGGGCACCAGCACCCCTTGGCTTGTGGCTGCATCACTGGCTTGTGGCTGCATCACTCGGTCTCTGCTGGGTCCTCACGCTGAATCTCCAACTTCCCTCTCCTCTCCCTCAGGAGGACACCAATCACTGGCTTGTGGGATGATTTCATCGTGAGAGGCTGAGCGAATTACGTCTGGAAAGACCCTGCTTCCAGAAGAGGTCACATTCTGAGGTTCCGGACACAAACTTGGGGGACATTGCCCAACCCACTATGGCAGCCCTCTGTGTTTGTCCTGAAAGTACTCGAGGTTCGTGTTGGCATCTGCAAACTCCAAGACCAGAGCCAACGCAGCATCTTGTCCTGCGGGAGTGCGTACCAGGCCTGGGTCCCCCCCGGGCTCCGGGCTCTCTGCCCTGGGAGACCCTTTCTGCTGGGCCAGGCCCAGGCCACACATCCCATCACCCACCCACTTTGCCCCTCATTTCCTCCTCCGCAGCCCAGACCTCAAACCTGACCTTCCCCTCAGCAGACCTGCCCAGGGTGGGACCAGGAGAGCCCAGGGCCCACCCCTCTGCCTTTCTCCCTTCACCCATCCATGCCATCCCAGAGCCCCGGTCACCCACCTGCACCTGGGTTACCCACTCCCTCTGCACAACCGCACGCCCTCCTCAGGGGCCCTGCGCCCACGCTGCTGCCCCCACCTGCCACACTCACTGGCTCGCCAGTAACCGGGAGAGGGCTGGACAGGATGCTGCCCCGGCCACGCCCTGGCTCAGGGGCAAGCCCTCCGCCTCCGGGCCTGGCCCTCCGCCACCTGCCCAGCCCGTCCACACTCGTCCACCTTGCACGCGGGCCACAAGGTCTGCTGGGCAGTTAAGGACCCCACAGGATAATGAGGGAAGCCCTGCACATGCTCAGTGGGTCATCACCACCACCAGTGACAGCCAGTGGGACCACCTCCCGGACCGGGCCGCCTGGCACCTGGGGTGGCTTCCCTGCCCACCAGCCTGGCAGGTCCAGGTGCTCAGGACAGACTCTGATGAGCCCAGAGTCGCCCCTCTACTGTGCCAGCCCCAGCTCAGGGCCACACAGTGTCTCCAGGCTCTGGGGTGGGGCACCGTCTGGCCTGGGCCAATCCTGGGACGATGGAGCACACACTGAGTGCCTAATGAATGCCCGTGTCGGGCCTCGAGGGGCGTCGGGGAGCGCCCAGCACCCAGCAGGTCCTCGCCAGCGCCTGTGAGATGAGGTCACACAGGCCAGGATTCCCCCAATTCCAAGCCGGTGACGAACGCGGGCAAAATTATAACAGCAACACAATGCATGCTCTTCTGCAGGGCGGTGGGAGCGTGCTGATGCAACAGACGAAGAATTCTGCAGCCAAACACGCCCTTTCCATAAAGGGCGGTGAGAACTCAGCATGCGGGTTCCAGGTGAGCTGGGTCGGCCCAGAGCGGTCCCCCTCCCCCCTCTGGTTCCAGAACCTTCCTTCAGGCCCGGGAGCCCCTGGGGCGGGGGTGCTGAGCAGGGTCTCCTGCAGAGCCCACGCTGGGGCTCCCCACAGCGCCCACCCCGCTTTGTCTAAACTGTACATTAACCCAACCCTGTTTTCCTTCCGTGTGGTATTTTACGCGAAGTCCTAACAGCCAGCACCGGGGGCAGGGAGGCACGGATTTGTAACCGGCGCCCATTTCCACGGCGGGCACCACCCCTCCACCTCCCACTCCCCACCCGCTCCCACCGCCGCCCTCACTCCCACCACCATCCGCGGCACGGCCAGGTGCAAGCTGCTGTTGGCGTCACTGAGCTCGGAGTTGGAAGGAGATGGGATACGATAGTTTGTTATTCTTTTCTCTCTCTTTTTTATTGACTTCAGAGAGGAAGGGGGAGGGAGAGAAAATCAATGATGAGAGAAAACCATTGATCGGCTGCCTCCCGCACGCCCCACACAGGTGCCCTGACCGGGAATCGAACCCTGACCTCCTGGGTCACAGGTCGACGCTCAGCCCCTGAGCCCCGCCGGCCGGCCGGCGTGTCGTTCTTGGAGCCGTCGGGCCCCGGGTCCATCGGTCCCGCTGGTGCGCCCGCGTCCACAGCTGCTGCGCGGCTCTCGGAAGCCACTAGTGTAACCGAACACACGTCCTCAGAGGCGCGTGCGGTCAGGGCTCAACGCGATCTGTTCTCAGGATCCTCGCTTTCTAAACACACGTGGGCTTCTCCTCACGGACTGGCATTCTGCTTGGAGGCAAAAGCTTGCCCGGAGTCATGCTCCACCTGGAGGAAAGCCCCCCGCAGCCCCCCCTCCATTACAGCAGCCCCCACTCCCCCCAGGCCGGATCGGGTTCACGGGGCAAGCCGATAGCCTCGCTGAATAACGCAGCCGCCCAGCCCCTGGGATGACAGACAGGCCTGCACGTGCAGAGCCTCCACAGAAAGTGCGACACCGTCCC
Organism: Murina feae; assembly: GCA_004026665.1. NCBI lineage: Eukaryota > Metazoa > Chordata > Mammalia > Chiroptera > Vespertilionidae > Murina > Murina feae. The sequence continues at coordinate 12,370 of PVJC01037290.1, read as the reverse complement.
CTCCAAAAAAACACTCTCAACTACAAACCGAAGCTCCCAGGAGCCAGGTTCCAGGGCCTCCCAGTCCCCATCGCTGGCCGTCTGTCCCACACCTGACTGCCCAGGGACTCCAGGCCACAGTGTCAGGGCCGCAGACCCTCAGTTTTAGGAGCTGAGTCCCCTGGGGAAGACCCCCGCCCCAGGGCTAAGCCCAGGGCTCACCTGCGGGCAGCTGCTGAGAGCTCGGGGCGCTATAGAGCACATGATCCCCGTCTGCTCCTCCCAGCACCCAGGAAGCAGGCGCGCACAGCACATAAACCCCACAAGTCGTATATAACAAAAGACAAGTCTCTAAAGGTCGAGGAGGTGGGACCGTGCAGTGCTGGGGCAGCCTGGGAGCTGGGCCTGCAGGGAGGTGTGGGAGGTGGAGAGAGGAGGGGTGTGGGGGGCTGGAGGGAGCACAGCCGGGTGGAGACCCCCAGCCGAGACCCCGGACCCATAGAGCTGGCGCGGCCAGGGAGGGACCGCGGGCAGGGGAAGGCCGTGCAGCTTTGACAACTCGTGTTTCCCAGTAAAGGCCGTCGCCTTCCAGTGCTAAGAGACAGCCGAGGGCTCCGCGCGGGAAACGCTCCATCGCGAAGGCGCCTGACGCAGAAAGGCGGCAGCGAGCGGCCTGGGGTTCGGGTCGAGCAAAGCTCAGGACGCGCCGAGGACAGAGGGCCGGGCTCCGCCCAGCGGCGTCCTGAAGGCCAGCCTGCCCCGCGGTGCCCAGTCCTCTCCCTGGACGTGCAGCCTGGACGGGGTCTCCACCCAACAGAGACCCGTGCACAGCGCACAGCCCGGCCCCGCGCAGGCTTCCCGGCGGCTGCGTCAGAAACGCCTGAACACTGACAACGCGCCGTCCACCCCGTCCCCAGGCCTCAGCACCCCTTCCACCCTCCCTGTCTCCCCCCTCCACACACACACAGCACCACAGCCCGGGACAGAGGTGACTGAGCAAGCTCCATGCCCGGGCCTCAGTTTCCCCAGCTGACGTCCCTCCCTGCCGGCAGTTCTGTTTCCCGTCCTGGAAAAATGAGCTCCCAGGAAAGGAGCTGCCTCGGCCAAGCTCTCAGCAGAGCACCTGGCTCCTGGGCCTCCACGGATTCCCGGTGATCCCCTGACTTCCGAGCCTGGAGGCCCCCAGTCTGGGGGGGTTCAGGGGGGGTGCCCCCAGCCCCTCCCCTCCCCCAGGCCCTCACACCTCTCCTCTCCCTGTTTGCCTTTCTCACCTCCTGGTGAGGGCTCTGCCCTGAGCCTCCTCCCTGCCCAGGCCCCCCTGAACCCCCACCCGCACCGCCCCCAGCCCCTCCCTGCCCAGGCCCCCCCTAAACTCCCACCCGCACCGCCCCCAGCCCCTCCCTGCACCACCCCCCTGCGGGCTTGTCCCGGGCTGGGCCTTCTCATGGTGACTTCATTGTCTTTGGTGCAAATTCCCAGAACCCCAGACACACCCGTTTTTTAAAATAAAAATAAAAAATGCATCCCAGCAGGAAAGGAAGACAGCCTCCCGTGTCCAGCCACACGCCCGAGGGCTGACCCCGCGCCCCGAGGAAGCCGCGGACGTGGCCGCGGGTGCAGAAAGCCCGGCCCAGCCCCAGCCCCAGCCCCACTGGGCCCTTCCTCCAGGAAAGGGCGCCCCCACCCTCATGCTCAATGGGGGGGGGGGGGAGGTACAGAAAAGCCCTGAAAGACATCCCGTCTTCCGAGGCGGGAGGACTGGGGGGCGAGGCTCAGCCGGCAGGAAGGACGGCCCGGGGCGGAAGGAGAGCTGCCAGGTGTGCCCGAGGCGGGTTATCGGTCGGGAACCGTGCCAGCCCTCACGCAGCAACCTGTCCAGACGCAGCCGGAATGCCCGCCAGCACCTCCACCACCCGAGCAGCGGCCCAGCCTCCGGTTCAACCCCTCCTGCTGCGGAGGCCAGCTCCCGGGGGAGAGCACGAGGCTCGCACTCCCCCGACACCCTCGCGCCAGCCCCCCTCCGCTGCAACGGCCAGGCCCCGGCTCTGGAGAGCAAGCAGGAGACGGCCGTCCACCCACACCAGGGACAGGGCTCGGGGGGCGCTGACAGGGCTGGGGCTGCCGCTCTCGGAGGTCCCCGCTGTGCCTCCAGAGAAACGTCGGGGACAGCCAGCCCCCTGGGTGCCAACGGCCACGGCCTCACGTACTCACTCTGGCCACGGACGTGTACGCAGTGCCCAGTGGGTGCCAGGCCCGGAGGGAGCCAGGGGTGTGGTCAGCAGGATGACGGAGCCCCCGGATGTCTGAGCCCCCGGATGCCCACCTCCTCCGCCCCGAGGCCTGAGGACAGGTGACCTCACAGCACGGGGTGCCTCCCAGGCCGGTTCCTTAGGGACTCGGACCTGGGTGTGTCCTGGGTTGCTGTGGCCCGAGGCAGTGGCCAGCATCCTCGGGAGATGAAGGGGGGCGAGTGGGCGCAGGCGCTGGGACCATGGAGGCCGAGGATGAGTGAGGTGAGGATGGGGCTGTGAGCCAAGCGTGCAGGCGGGTGCCTCCCAAATCTGGAAGGAGAGACCCTCCCCCAGCGCCAGGGGGAGGGAGAGGGGGAGGGGGGAGTAATTGTGCTATTTACGCCCCTGCTGGGGGGCTTTGCCACAGCAGCCGCAGGACAGGCAGGAGGGGTGACCAGGCCGCCCATCCCTGCTCTCCCAGGCCCGTGGTCTGGCTCCGGCTGCACACCCAGAGCCTGGCCGGCCACGGGCCTGTCTCCCCTCCCACACGCAGGGGACACGTGGGAGGCTTTGATGGCGTGAGGCATGTCTTTGGGCCCGGACGGTGTGGCTCAGTGGTTGAGCGCTGACCCATGAACCTGGAGGTCCCGGTTCCATTCCCGGTCAGGGCCCAGGCCCAGGTCGGGGGCTCGAACCCCAGTGGGGGGGCGTGCAGGTGCAGCCGGTCCGTGATTCTCCCTGGTCGTGGATGTTCCTGTCTCTCTCTCTCCCTTCTCCTTACTCTCTGACATTAACAAAAATACTTTTTAAATTAATAAACGGGCCCCCGGGCCCCGGGCACTGGGACGGGAGCCTGAGGCAGGGCCGGGCTCCTCTCCTGAGCCGCCTCCCGCCCCGCGTGTGTGTCAGCAGCACAGGCAGCCGCCGGGCGCCGGGCCGGCTCGCTTACCGGGAGCGCGTAACCGAAGCCGCGCGACGACAGGGCCGCTTCCACCGGGAAGAAACGAGCCCAATTATCCCCAAGCAGCAGCGCGGGCTTCAAAGGGGAAGGAGCGAGAGGAAGGGGACGGGGCGCCGGCCGCCAGCCCGAGCCGGCCGTCTGCAGGGCGCCGCGAAGGGTCACCTCGGAGCCCGAGACGCCCAGAGGCCCCGCCTGCCCCGGCGATGACACGCGGGGCGGGTCCCCGGCCATTATTTTTCTAGAAATGACTCTTGTGATGAAAACAAAATTGGAGAACTTGGGACATTTTCAACAGGTCAGCCCCTCCTGGGCAGGGCCCCAGGGGCCCCCAGGTCCCTTGTGGCCTCAAGCTGACCCTGGGCCTCTCGAACCCCGGTCTGCTGCTGTGGCCCATGAGGCAGGGCTGGGCTCCTCGACTGCTTCGGACCCCAGCCTAAGCTTCTGCCCGAGTGTGGGGGTGCAGGAGGGGTCCCCCCGAGGTCTCCGCTGACACCTCTCTCCCAGGGAAAGGGCCGCTCGCACAGCAACCCTGGGCGGCCCACAGACGGGGCAGCGGGCCAGGCATACAGCAGGTGCTCAACGAAGACGCGTGGAGTGAGTGAACGGCCCCACGCGGGCTGACTCCGGGAGGGTAGTGGGCCTTTGCTGGGGTGCGTGGGGCTACAGCACCTGGACAGAGGCTGAGAGGCCAGCCCCACGCCACAAAGCGGGAAGGAGAGGGAGGGACAGACACCTCCCCCTGCATGGGGACCTGCTCGGAGCACGGTGTCACTAAGACTTGGGGGGCAGAGGGTCCAGGTCACCTGGGCAGAACCGGAGCCCCCCGACCCCGAGAATTCAGGAGGGAGGAGGGGGCCGGGTCTCCTCTGCCTCCCTTCTCGCCCACCAGGAGGCCCAGGGCAGCCAGCAGCTCATGGTTACCGCCCGGTGAGAGAGACGGGCAGAGCTTTCTGGACCTGGAGGACAGGACAGCTGGCCACTGCCGGGCGGGAGGGAGGACACGGGGCAGGCAATCGAGTGCCTCTGCCACCACTCGGCCGTCCTCACCGTCTTCTCCTGCCGGGCTGAAGCGCCAGGCCAGCTGCCCACCAGCATCACCCTCTCTTCCTGCTCAGAGACGCCCGCTAAGCCCGGGCCGTGTCCGCCCCGCAGGTCCCGAGTCCACAGCTGTTTGTGCGGGACACGTAAGCCTCAGACCGCAGAGCCCTGGCGTCGGGTGAATGCAGCGCCGCCCGGTCCCGCCCTCTCCACAGGCCTCCCGTGGGGCCCACAGACTTGTTCTGCCCGCAGCCGCCACCGTGCGTGCGCTGCGACCCCAGCCCAGAGCAGGAGCCGCCTTTCCTCATGGCTTTTGGGGGGCTCCCCGCCGCCCCGGTCAGGGCGCCTGGGGCGGAGGGCGGGCTCCGGCGGAGCGGTGAGTCATCGCTACGGAGACAGTGAGGCCCCGGACCGACCACCGACGACGACGGCTGCCGCTTTCCACCCAGTCGCCGCTCACAGCCACCCGTCCACCCGGCGCGCGAAGGGCTGTGAGTGGGAAGCCACTTCCCAGGAGCCCCCGAGACCTGCGGTGTCTCCCACGGGGACTCTGCTCCCAGGAGGGTGACCGACGCCACAGGCCAATCGGAACCTCAGCGCAGAGTCAGAAAGTCACTGCAAGGTGCCCGGGGCCGACCCCCGGCCCAGCACCTGTCTGTCTCCCCAGGAGGAAGGCGGACGGAGGGAACCCCCAGAAACGCCAGACCGTGGGGGGGCTGGGAGCCGAGCACGGGCGCCCCCCCCCACCCCGAGATGCACACCTACCCGTGAAGTCCTCCTGGCACTCGCAGGTGTAGCCGCCCTCGCGGCTGCGGCAGCGGCCGTGGGCGCCGCAGGGGCTGGAGTAGCACAGGTCCACCTCGGTCTCGCAGTAGTCGCCCGTGAAGCCGGGCGGGCAGCGGCAGCGCAGCCCGTGCACCGGGTGGATGGGCCGGAAGAGCACGGAGGCCGAGGCGAGGAAGGGCGCCGAGGAGTCGAAGCGCAGCACCGACACGCACTTCATGTAGTTCTCGCAGGGCTCCCGCAGGCAGATGTTGTCGTCGAAGGGCAGCACGCGCTGCGCGGACACGGCCGTGAGCAGCGTGCGGTTCAGGTAGATCTGCTCCTGCAGGTCCTCGGACGGGAAGAAGCGGCCGCGGCCGCCGCCGGGCAGCAGGGCGGAGAAGGTCACGTTCAGGATGCGGGCGCTGACCTCCGTGTCGTTCTGGACGTTGAAGACGAAGACGTGGTCCTTGCTGGTGGACAGCACGGCGGCCACGCCCTCCACGAAGCGGGCCAGCAGCGGGGACAGGAACTGCTCCTGTGACATGTCCTCCAGGCGCACGGTGATGCTGTTGGTCAGCATGTCGTCCGTGATGATGGTCACCCGCAGGGTGCAGAGCGCCGTGACGCTGTGGATGCCGTCTGCGGACACAAAGGGGGCAGGTCACACGATGCCCACGGCGCCCGGCCCCACCCGACACCCCTCCTCTCCCTCCGCCCTCGGCGTCCGGACGCTCAGCCCCACCACGTCTGTCGGGCGCAGAAGCCGCCGGAGGACACCACCCCCCGCCACTCAGCAGGGCATCCCACGACCACCGGGACCCGGCCCCTCGGTACCCCTGAAGCCCCCCCACCCCCCACACTTTGCTCCAGACACAAGGGGGCCCTGCGCCCCAGTCTTATGCCTCTGCCCCCTCCGATCCCACCCAGGCCCTGTGCGGACGGCTGCTCCCCGTTGCTCGTCTCCGGGCCCCGCACAGGACCCGCTCAGCGAAGCTGCTCTAGAAACACGCCGTGCCCCGGGCCGCACGCACCTCAGCCCCACGGCAAACAAGCCGCAGAGCAAGGTTCTTAGGGTTCTGAGACGGAAAAGGGCAGCGCTCTGGGGGTACAGAGCTGAGCAACCTCCGGTCTGGCCCAGACTCAGAGGAGCTGTCCAAGGGCTGGTCCCAGGGGCTCCCCGGGACGGTGATGGGCCCCCGAGGCACAGCCACCCGCCCAGCGGCCTCCCCGCCTCCCAGGCCTGAGCCCGGGGCCCGAGAAAGCCGGGCGAAGCCCAGCCACAGCCTCCGACTCTCCGGCTCGCTGTCCCCGCAGCCTGACCCGCCGCCGTCCCCTCCCTCAGCGTGGCTCCCTGCACGGCCCCCCATTTCATGGTGAAAAGCCCCCCCACACGCACACACTTGCAGCACAAAACCTGTGCGAACAATGGGAAATGGAACCGCTCCGTCGCCATCGCAGCGAACCAGAGGGCCCAGCCGGTTCCGAGGAAACGGTGAGCAGCACGGACACCCGGGGGGCTTCCTGCGGGAACGCAGGCCGCTCCCACGCCATCCCGGGCTCCGGGGCGGGCGCTCTGCGTGACCTCGGCGCGGGGAGGGGCTCGGGGACGGTGTCACTCCCAGGGACCCACACAGCCAAGGGCAGGGCGTGGACAGCCCAGACCCCGTCCGCAGCTCATGCAAAGGTCCGCAGCTGGGTGAGCGATGAGGAAAGCGCATGAAAGCAAAAGAAAACGGCCAAGCGCACAGGGCAGACAGACCTCCTTCCTCCCCGACACGAGGGAGCATGCATTCCCCTCCCTGGCATGTGGGCTGGACGGCAGCTGCCTCAGTTTCCCTCCGCTGCGGTCCTCCCACGGCAGAGGCCCAGCCGTCATCCCCCGCGGCCCTGAAGGCACCCAGAATCGGACCCACGCTGCTTACCCCACCTCATGGTCCTACAGGGTCTGCCCTGTCACCTCCCCCGCCACCCGTCCCCTCCTCCTGCCCCAGGGCCTTTGCACACCTGCCCTGTGTGCTAGGAGCGCTGCCCTCCTTGCCCCACGGCCATCCAGGTCTCAAATGACTGCCCCCCAGCACAGGGCCTCACACCCTGCACACCCCTTCCTGAATCCCCCAACGGGCGCGGCTGCAGCCTGATTTTATCCATATTTGTTCGTATCTGCCTCCCCCACCCCACCCGCCGCGGGCCCGTGAGGACTGGGAACCGGCAGGTCTTGTTCCTGCCCAACGCGTCTCGTCCAGAACAGTTCCTGGCACCGGGAGCTGCTGGGTAAACACGCGTGAAGGGGAGGCGGGACAGGTGCCAGTGGCTCCTCTCTAACCCTGAGACTGACATTTGCACAAACAGCATCAGAGACTCTATTTTCCTGGTGTTTCTCTCCTTCTTCTTCTTTTTTTGTTTTTTTTTTCTGTGCTGAGGCCCATTCTGCTGCCACAGGACAGAGAACCAGAAGGTTCTTAAAGGTGCTGGCTTTTAGCTCAAGGCCCAGCGGGTCCTGGGTGCTCGGGGCCACCCTGCCCTCCGGGGTGGGGTAGGGACTCCGGGGCTCAGACCCTCTTGCAGGCAGCCCAGGAGGGCAGAGCGCACGGAACGCCAGGAAGACACGCCAAGGGGCAGGGCCAGAGCGACGGACCAGGGCAGGGCACTGCGGAGCTCCCGGGGCATGCTGGGAAGTAAAGCAGGCCCCTGTCAGTACCCGCGGCCCCTCCCAAGCCCAGGGGCCGAACCGGGCACCCAGCTCCTGGGAGACAATGGATCCGATTCGTGTGCGTCACCCGGGCTGGGTGGGGGCTGGGCCGCTGACCTGAGTCACAGTGGGGGGGTTGGAATGGGTGGCAGGGGCGTGGCTGTGGGGCACTGACGGCGAACCCAGATGGTGCACCCGTGGGAGCCGTGCACCTTGGGAGGACGTACACCCTGGGAGGGATGTACCCTGGGAGCTGTGCACCCTGGGAGGGATGCACCCTGGGAGGACGTGCACCCTAGGAGCCGTGCACCCTGGGAGCCATGCACCGTGGGAACCATGCACCCTGGGAGGACGCACACCCGTGGGAGCCGTGCACCCGTGGGAGCCGTGCACCCGTGGGAGGATACGCACCTGCAGAAGATGCAAGTGGTCACGCAGGGCGGCGCCTGTCTGGCCTCCAACTCAAATACCCGTTGTCCACTATCACGTCCCCCGTGGAGGGCCCTGCCCTGGGACACCAGGGGCAGACGCCACATGGGGTCTTCAGGGAGCCAGGGGCCCGCAGGACAGGGGGCGAAGCTGCATCTGCGAGATGCGGTGCCAGGACACCCCAGGAGGTAGCGGGAGGGTCTTGGTGGGGAGCTCGTCACACAAGTGGAGGAAATGCCTTCCTGCAGGCCTGGTGGGTCAGGGGGCAGCAGGAGGCTGTGGCAGTGCCCGGGCTCTGTGACAAAGCATCGCAGACTGGGCACAAACATAACCCTGTGGGTCTGGGGGCCGGGAGGCCGAGATCTGGGTGTCGGCAGGGCTGGCTCCACCAGGGGCTCCGGTCCCGCCTCTCTCCCGGCACCCGATGTCACCGGCCACCCTCGCGTCCTTGGCTTGTCCACACCCCCCTCCGATCGCTGCCTCGTCGTCACGCGCCCACCCGTGTGTCTGTGTCCAAACTCGTCTCACGTAAAAGGACGCCAGGCTGACTCGCCTCAAAGCTGCCGGTCACAGCTGCGCAGGTGCTGTCGCGAAGCACCACCCCCAGGTTCCAGGTGGACGTGAGCGGGGCAGACGGGAAGGTGGGGGCCGGTGGGGGTCCTCGATGTGGCCCGCCTGCCGGGCTGTGGCGGGTGGACACGGGAGAAGCACCCTCGTGGTGTGACCTGGGCCTGAGCGCGGCCGGCTGCCACCACTGCTCCCGGCCTGGTGCTGCCCCCCAGGCCTCGCCACAGCCCTTCACTGATGGAGACACTGAGGCACCAAGAGGCTGCTGACCCGGCACTGGCCCGTTTCGCTCAGTGGATAGAGCATCGACCAAAGGGTCCCGGGTTCGATTCCGGTCAAGGGCACGGACCTCGGTTGCAGGCTCCTCCCCGGCCTGCGCCCTGGTGGGGGTCATGCAGGAGGCAACCAGTCGATGGGTGTCTCTCACATCGGTGTGCCTCTCTCTTTCCCTCTCTCTTCCACTCTCCCTAAAACCAATGGCAAAATATGCTCGGGGGAGGATTAACAACTAAACTAAAATAAAAACATATTTAAAAAGCTGACCCAAGAGCCCGCCCTGGTCACAGGGGCAGCACGTGGCAGACGCAGACCGACCGGCTCCACCCATCGATGGCGCCAGCGGGCACAGAGGAGCATGGCCATGGCCTGGGAGGCCCATGAAGGACACGGGGGGGGGGGGTTCCCTAACCACCCAGGCCCAGGGATGACAGTGAGCCGGGCCAACGACAGTGGGGGTTGGGGGGTCAGCGGGGCCAGGAGAGGAGGGCCACTCCCGTGAGTCTGTCACCCACCCAGCACCCATCCACCGGCTGCAGGAGAAATCATACGTTCAGGCCACCGTACCCCGACATGCCTGGAGGTAGGGCCGAGTCAGCCGCAGGGGTGGGACCTGGCCCGACACGCCTGCCTGCCCGGGTGCGTGGCCCCTCACAGGGGACGGGCTGTCCCTCCAGCCCAGCTCAGCCCCCATGCAGCCTTCGCCTTCCTCAAGGGACAGAGGGCACAGAATCTCTCGGGGACGAGGAGACGCCCTCCTGACCCCCCGTGTCTCCCCACTCGGGGGCCTGAGCTGCCTTCCAGGATAACTGCAGCGACTCCTCTTCTGAAACACAAGTGCCGGCGCCCCTGGTCCCTGGGGGGCTTGGCGGCTCAGCTCGGAGGGGCGAGGCCTGACCCCACATCGCGAGGCCCTGGGCACTGCCCGCAGCGTCCCTGTGGCCCTCGGAGACCCCGGGCGGAGCCCTCCGTGACCTCACCCACACGCTGGCCCCCCAACATCCGAGGGGGCCCACCACCCACCCGTGACCTCTGCTCCTCCACGGACCCCTCCCTCCCATGGCGTGACGAGCCGGCAGGTCATTCTCTTTCGGGGAAAAGATCAAATATTGGCCCAGACGTCTATTAATTTGCAACTTACGAGGTGGGAACGGGAGCAGGGGTGTTCCTTTCTCTTCCTGGTTAAATATTTGCTAAGAAAATTCCAATCCCACATCTCAAGAGCTCGAGCCAGCAGGACGGGGGGGGGGGGGGGGCTTTCCATGGTGAACCAGGCCTCCGGGGCAGGTGCAGCGGGGGAACCTCAGCTGCAGGGAGGAGGCTCCTGCCCTTCTCCCCCAGGCGCTGCCTCACGCTTGTCTGTGGCTGCGCGCATTCACTCGTTTCGCGCCTCGGGCTCCCACCTCCAGATGGCGGCTCGGCTTCCGTATTCAGGGGGACAAAGCGCTCCCCTCCGCGTGGGCCCCTCCTCCTGCCCCCGAAGTCAACGAGCTGCAGGCCTGTTCAGAGGCGGCGAGCGCCGAGACTCAAGCCGGCTCCGCGCTGCGCTTGGACTGCGTCCGCCTGGCTCTGCCCGGGGCTGGGCGGGAGGGGCATCTCCGGGAGCGGAAAGGCCCTGGCTGGCCGACACCGTCCCTTCAGGGCACGCAGGGCCCAGCGGCTCCAAACCACGAAGGGCAGGGGCTGCGCCTCCCGCACAGGCGGCCCACGCCGCCCAGGTCTGCCCGGTGCCGTCGGGCCTGGGCAGTGCCGTCGGGTCAGCGGCCGCCCGTGGGCAGACGGAGACACAGAACCGCGGCCGCCCTCGGGAGCCACAGTGACCCCTTCACGGCCCCCTCCCCCGCCCTCCATGCCCTTTCCCAAGTCACACAGGACACAGGCCCGGACGTTCGCTCGGACGCGTCCTGGCCCCATACTGCCCCCCCGCCTGTCAGCCCTGTTCCCTGAAGGCAGCCGGCGCCCCCTCTGCTCCCCTGCCCCCCACGTGCAGGCCACCCGGCTCCCGGGAGGGAGTCTCCACTGAGCACCTACTGTGCGCACAGCCAGGACCCCCTGCCCGCCCTTCCTCCATGTAACGCCCCCTCACACCACAGACACACACACATACACACACACATATACTCACACTCACACATACACACATACACACACTCACAGTCACACACACATCCACATACACACACACTCACACACACTCACATACACACACATTCACACACGCACACACTCACACACACTCACATACACACACATATACTCACACTCACACACACACTCACACTCACACATTCACACACACACTCACACACACACTCACACACACGCACACACCTCCGAGCTCCCGAGGAGAACGCCAGCTCTCAGCTCCCCCGTGAGCCCTGGCCTGGGTCTGCGCAGAGGGAAGAGATTAATCTAATAGCACATATCCTGCTATTAAGCGATTAAGAGACAACTGAACAAATTGAGCTCCCTCTGCCGTGCCCCAGGCCCCGCAGAGGACGCGAGCTCCCGGGATCCCACCGCAGACGCCATTACGCTCATCTCATCGCCCGGAAGACGGCTTTGCACCGGATCCCGAAAGATCCAAACCCGCAGTAACTCCCAGCAGCTCAGCAGCACTGCCCCCCCTCACTCCGCACATCGCGCAGGCCTCGTGCCAGGCCCTCAGCCTCAGGGCCACAGTCCTGCCTCCTGGGCCCCACGCTGGTGGGCGACAGCCGCAGCATGAAGTGTCCTGGGGGGTGTCCAGGTGAGAGTGGGAGGGGTGCGGGAGGGGCACCCAGGGTGCTGATGGGAGGGGTGCAGGAGGGGCACCCAGGGTGCTGATGGGAGGGGTGGGGGAGGGGCACCCAGGGTGCTGATGGAGGTGGGTTGGGCACTGCCCGGGGCCTGAGCTGCAGGAGGAGGGCACTCAGGGCCAAAGAGCAGGTGGTGGAGGTTTGTGGTCAGCAGTGCTCAGGGCTGGACCCGGCCCTGTCCCCTCAGGGCCCCTGTGGCAGTGGTCACTGTGGTGCCCTCCCTCCCCCTCGGCCCCATCCTCCCTGTGGACACGGGGCGTCCTGGGAGGCGTGGCTGCCGAGCCTCATGGGCAGCTGGGAGGAAGCTGGTGTGTGGGGCGCCCGGAGGCACCAGTGGGTCGGGAACACGCGCGTGTGTGTCCACCTGTGCCTGCACGTGTGTGCACACGTGTGTGGATCCAGTGGCTGTTGGGGGGAGTGTGGCTTTGTCACCTGAGAAGGCAGGTGTGCGGAGGCCCGCCTGGCACCAGGGAGGGGCCCAGGGCACCCCCCACGCCTCACTGAGGCTCGAGGGGACACAGGCCTCTCCTGCCCACAGGGGCGTTTCCAGGGGCTGTGCCCCTGCCCTGCACACACCCTCGGCAGCGGGCATGCGGGGTCGCGGTGGCAGGAGGGACAGACCAGCTCAGGTCACCAG
>PVJC01037289.1:0-17274 GCA_004026665.1 Murina feae | reverse complement strand
GTTGGATGTCTGCATAATATTCTTCATTTCAGTCAGTGTATGATTCATTTCTAGTTGGTCCTTTATCATATCCTTGAGGGTCTCATCAAATTTATCGGCAGTCTCTAGCATTTTCTTGAAAAACCTAATAACCGTGGTTTTGAACTCTATATCCTGTCGTTTTCTTTCCTCCATCTCTGTCATTTGTGACCTGTTTCGTGTCCTCATTTTGGCTGCTTTCCTTTCTGATTTAAGCGATCACTGTGAGGGATTAACCTCTAAGCCACTTGGTTACGAGAGTCAGCTGTGTCTACAGTGGGAGAACTTCTGTGCTGGAGACACCCTTATGGGGCAAGAGTTGTTACAGTGGAGCTTTTATGCTCACTGCATCTGCCCCGAGTGTGTTCCTTGTGGATCTGTTTTGTTTAGGTTAGTCCCTCTCTGACCACTGGGTGAGGCTGGCTCCTGTATCTTTAAGGAGGTGTTGCTGCAGAAGCCTCTGACGCACTTGGGAGGGGCGGGGCCTCGGGGAGTTTGCCGGGCGGGGCGGAGCAAATAGCTATGTCGCTTCTCAGCCCTGTGCTGAGAGACACCAGGTCTCTGTGTCCCGCGTAATTGCTGTAAGCAACGCTGAGAGAAATCCGCTTTGAATTTCCTCCCGGTGCCAGTCAGTCCCCCTTCTCTGTGGGACCTCAGAAACTCGCCTGGAACTGGAGTTCAGAGCCGCTGGGAGCTTGTGGCTCTCTCCGTTTGGAAAAGAACCGCGACCTCCGGTACCAGCCCTTCCCCGAGCCCGTGTGCGCGCCTCCGTACCTCTGTACTTTGCTTCCGCCACTCTTCTGAGTCTCAGACTCTTCTCTAGTTGTAGGATTTTCACTCAGCCAGCCGTCCTGTGGGTGCGAGTGGTGTCCGTGTGTTCTTTTCGTGGTTTTTCTGAAATAGTTGTTCACAGCTGCATATACGGTGTCTACCCTATGCCGCCATCTTCATGATTTTTCCATATCATTATATTCTAGCTCTGGGTTACTGGTATATATGTCTTATAAAATGGAGATTGTGCTTCTGTTTCTTATGCACATTGATATTTGGGGGTTAATTTTAGAGCATAGAATGGAAAGGAAATGCTTGGCATTCTTAATGTATACAATATATAATATATATTCACCTCTCAAATCTTTATTCTTTATAATAAAGCATAAAGAGAAACTTATGCACTTGCTATTTATCTTTATTGGGGATGTTGGTTGGTGCTTCTCTTTAATTATAAGATGTGTTTTGTTCCTTTGACAATGAGAAATATAAGATGCCCCAAACCTGCCTGACCAACTAGTGTTAGTTACATGAACATAGAAAATTTATTCCCCAGACAGTTGTTAATATAAAAACATAACTTAAATGAACAGTTATACTGGTAAGTAAAAATTAGAATGAATTAATCATTCAGAATGTGTTATTAAGTGCTAGGCTCTGAGACTACAGAGAAGAATGCCTAACTATATACTCTGTGAGAAGAAAAAGCCAGAAGTTGTTACCCATTCAAAACCTTTTGTACCCTGCCCACAAAATCAGGGGGACCTTCCTTTTTTGCTCTTCTCATTAGTTCCAAGGTTGTATGTTGCTCTTCTGTCTGTGATATTTTCACCTTTGCATGGTTTCCATTGCAACCAGATCCATTGGTCCTGATGTAGGTTATTATGTAAGAGTAGTAGGAATCACAGTTAACTAACTCAGAAGTTCAGGAAATATTGCATTCATTTTTTTTCCTGGAAATAACTCAGAACAAAAGTTATGGCCCCAACCTCTGGACAGTGTGATTCAACCTCACTCAAAACTTGACCCCCTCAACCCAGTTCTGCAGTCTTCACTTCCATTATCAAATTGTGGTTATCAAATAATGGTTGTACATGTGGAATCTGGAGGCAGTAGCCTAGGCTTTAATTTCAGCTGTGATAGTTCTTAGCTCTGTGATTTCAAGCAGTTACTTACCAACTTTTTGCCTCTTTTTTTTGGTCATTTTTAAAATGGAGAAATAATGGCATCTACTCAGATGGTTGTTGAGCATTAAATGAGTCAATCTAATCTAATAAAAGAGTAATATGCAAATTAACCCTCACTCTGTGACACATAAGCCACACCCACCAGCCAAGGCACACCCACCAGCCAATAGGAACGACAATATGCAAATTAACCCAGCCAAGATGGCAGCCGGCAGCCACGGAGCTAGAGTAAACAGGAGGCCAGCAATGGAGGAAACTGGCTGCCTAGGCCGGCTGTGGTCTCCGCTCAAGGCAACAAAGTTTCAATTATAGAATCCATGGAGCTGAAACAAACAGGAGGCTTCATTGCCTGCCTAGGCAACAATAATTTTCAATTATACAAGATAAATAAACCCCAGAAATCTGCTTCCAGTCAGCCTCGCTGGGACCTTGGGTCAATGGGAGCTGTGGGCAGCCTGAAAATGGCCCTCAGCCCCTCACCCAGGCTGGCCCCACCCCCATGGGTTGAGGGTCTCCACTAGGGGGCTTGGCCAGCCTGAAAATAGCCATCAGCCCCTCACCCAGGCTGGCCAGGCACGCCAGCAGGTGGACATCCCGTAAGGGGTCCCAGACTGTGAGAGGGCACAGGCCGGGCTGAGGGAGCCCTGTGAGTGCACAAATTTTTATGCACTGGGCCCCTAGTATATGATAATTGTTTGAAGGGGAGTCTAGGATATATAATAGAGCATATGATTAACTATTACTATTATTACTTCTATATTTGGACTATATTGAGATTACAGTTGTCTGACTTTCAGATAAATGGTGTATTTTTATTTGCTTGCAAATACCTCTTCCATAGTGTCTTTGTGGTGTGAGAGGAGAGCTGAGTCTGGCGTGAGAAGCCCTGGCTTTGTGAAGGATTAACTTCTAAATCTCAGTTTCTTCTTCTATAATTCCAGAGAACTCTTCCTTCCTGTCACTATTTCATCATTTTTTATGCTCTGCATCATTTCTCAATAACCTATGTAGAAATAAGCCTCTTTTGTAATATGGGGAAGATTTCCTTCCCTGTAATCTGGTGGTTTGTAGATCAGCAGCTGAATTTATTCTACAGCTGAATGCATTGGCTCTTCCTGATCTTGGAAGAACTGGAACAAAGGAGAAGTGAAGAACCCTGCCTCTTGTTATATTTTAAAGCCACTAGAGACCCGTTGCATGAAGATTCTCACAATAGGCCTTCCTTCCCCTGGCTGCCGGCACCGGTTTTCCTCCAGCACCCAGGACCCAGGCCTTTGGTCTGGCCACAGCAGCTTGGCTTCTGCACTCCGGCCGCAGCAGCAAGGCTTGGCTTCTCTGCTCCGGCTGCAGTGGAGAAGCCAAGCCTCTTCAGTCTTCAGTCATCTTCAGTCTTTGCTCCATGCCTGCATATGCAAATTACCCATCATTTTTGTTGGGTTAATTTGCATGCTCATCCCGATTGGCTGGTGGGCATAGTGGAGTTGACACCAATTTGCATGTTTCTCTTTTATTAATGTAAATTTTTATTTCTTACTGGACAACATTGTTCTATCATTCTGCTAATGCCTTTGCCTCATAAAATACTCTCATTTTTTCAATAACCCAGGTCTTTTTATTTCCTGTCTTGTGGTTAGATTCTGCCTTAGTTGTATGATTTCACTTTCCCTTATGAAAAAAGCTAACACATACAGAACTGAAAATGAAAATGATTGTCTCCTTATTAATTGCCTTTCCTAAGTGTTGTGTTAATTGGCAGCATCTCCATGTGGCCTGCTTCTTTCTTACATGTTAGGTTACAGCAACTTGGTGTCTGGGATACCAAATGGGACTTTTTTTGTTGGGGAATTATATCACAGCTTAGACTAATCTAAAATTTAAAAATGAATTTTTATTTCTTGGGTTAGGAAGGAGTCCAAGACAAAAAAGGTAGAGAAATAATGTTTTACAAAATGCTCTCTCTGATGTTGCTCCCTCCAATTCTTGCCCTCTGAGTAGTATCAGGTCTGATATCTACTTTAGGGATGAGATTGAGGCCTCATTAGCAGAGCCATTTACCCAGAGTCACGTAGCATCTGGGAGAGCTGGTGCTTGAATCCTGCTCTTTTGACAACCTCATAATAGCTGTGCCAGGACACTGCAGTTGTGAGTTATCAAGAGGAAGCTAGATTCTTTGGTTGTTGATCTTCCTGCCTTCGTTTTAGTGATGTTTCCAGTGTACTCGTGTTAGAAATAAGTAAGCATTATGGGCAGAGTGTTTCAAGTCCAGAGGACCCTGATCACAGCTAATGATGTATATCTAGGCTAACAGGGAGTATGCGCCTGATACACTGGGCTCCAGGGAAAGAACTGAATCTAGGAATCAAGTACAGCTTTTTCTACAGGTGTGACAGCCAAACCATCCCAGAGCATATATTGACCATGATTCTTGATCAAACTTATTAGTGACAGTTATTCTACATAGTTGCATTGTATCTTCAACCTGTTTGGAGAGGTAGGGAAGTATTGGGAAGGTTTATGCCCTCCAGACTTGGAGACAGTGCTCAAGATTGGGACCACCTCTTTTTAACAGCAGAGAGAGCTGTAGATGCATTCAGAAATGTGGTTAGACAACATGTGGTAGAGGGAATTTGCATTTTAACTTGCACAAAAGATTGCACATTAAGGCTGGAGTAAATCTTGGATATCATGTTACTGGTGGGAAGACTGAGGCCCCCAAATGCAAAGTGACATGTCTGAGGTCACACGCAAATTAGTGGCAAAGCAGAGCCTAGAATCTAGTTATTTTATCTTCTTTGTTGTTCTTTCCTCCGCAGGGAACATTAAAGCACTGGTTTCAATTTGGACTTGCACATTGGAAATACCCTGGGAGCTTAAAAGTGCTGATGCCTGGGTCCCTTCCACCCTGAGGTGCTGTTCTGATTTAGTTTCTGTGGAATGTGGCCTGGGAATTTGAATTTTTAACAAATTTTATCTTTATTGTTGAAAATATATCCCTCTTTACCCCCCACTGACCTCCTATATATACCCTGCTCCACTCCCCAGACCTTTACCACACTATTATTGTCTGTTTCCATGGTTTATGCATATCTATACTAATAAAAGGGTAATATGCTAATTAGACCAGGAGACCTTCCAGTTGTCCTTCTGGATAAAGCCATGGTGGCAGGTCCAAGGCAGAGGCAGTTAGGGGCCATCAGGCCGGGAGGGGAGGGCAGTTTGGGGCAAGCAGGTTGACAGTGGGGGGCTGTTGGGGGCAAGCAGGCTGGTGGGGATGGGCATTTGAAGGTGATCAAGCTGGCAGGAAGAATGGTTAGGGGCAATTAGGTAGGCAGGTGAGCGGTTAGGATTGGAGTGGGTACAGGCTGGGCTGAGGAACACCCTCTCCTCCTCCCCACTCCATGCATGAATTTTATGTACTGGGCCACTAGTATATATATAACTTATTTAGTTAATCTAAAAGCTTTCCAGGTGACTCTAATATGCAGCAATGTTTGAGAACTTTGGACTAGTCGTTGGTTCTCAAACCTAGCAAACATTAAAATCACCATGTGAGTTTTGAAAAAGTATGTATCTCTGAAGTTTCACCCCAACTCAGTAAAAACAGAATCCCTGGAAATAAAATTAAAGTGAATCGAAGAGGGAGAATCTTTTGATGGAATCCATTCTCTTTCATTCTGTCTTTTAATCTTAAGTCTTGATTTCCAAAGTTAAGCCTGCTCTGCTATACTACCACTGCCATGGTTAGGTGTTGTGGGCTCTCAAAAGGGGGCAAGATTTCTTGATTTCAGCTGCAAATAGTCTTTTTTCCGGTTTTTATTTCAGTGATGCTGTTGCTTGTGTTGGATTGTTAGAAACTAATGAGAAGGGCAGAGCATTGAAAGCTTGAGGACCCTCTTGGATGCCCATGTGTCTATTACATTGGACTACTGCTTCTGGTGGTTCAATTAAAGGAACCTGGGAAACTTTTAAAAAACACTTTGGTACCATCCCTCAAATGTTCTTATTTAACTGGTCAGCTTTGTGGCTTGGGCTTTAGTAGTTTTAAAAGTTCCCAGGTGCATTCAGGAGTTGGAAGAGCATTAAAGGCTACTGGATTCAATGCATCTCACACACTCCGGGACTGGGCAGTTATGTCTTGGTTCACTTGCCGAGCATGGAAGCATGTCTTTGCTGTGCTCAGCCTGTCGTCAGAGAGAAGTTATTCAGTATTTCATCATCAGGGGGACATCTTGTCATTCCGCACATTGCTGTTGAGCGCCATTAGCTCAATTTGGAAATAATGGCTCTCTGTGCTCCCTGCCCCCAGGAATTCAGAGTTGGGGATCATAGCAAGTCTGATGCCGAGGAGCCAATTGGTGTTTGTGTAGGAGTTGTGAGGGGACTGTAGGAGGTCAACATCTATCCACTCTGGCCTCCTGGGCCATTGACCATCACTTACCTTGAGTTTCAATAAAAATGATTATGTTGCAGTCAAGTAAGAAACCAAAGTCTTCCCACTAGAGGCAGCTGCAGGGTATAAGAGGCAGTAGATCAGGAAGATCTTAGGATATCAGAAGCTCTATGTTTTGACTTTGATTCTTTAGAGGGAATCCAGCATTATCCTTCCAGCCTCCAGAGCTTAGCTTTCTCAGAGTGGCTTTTCTACCTTTCAGAAAAGTGACTGAAAAGGCCCAAGTGTTCATGTCAGTCCTGATCTCTCTGGATCTGAAAAATATGGAAACGACGTCTTGTGATGCTTAAGGTTCCCATTTGGAAGGTATTATGGAAAAAATATGAAGCAAATCAGAGAGGGGGGAAATAATATCATGGAAGCTTCCTTGGCTTTCTATCTGCTTGGTACACACAATGCAAATGGAGACTGGGGACTGGCAAGTCTTGGCCCAGTTATCCTCAGTACCTCATGTCTCCTCAGTGTGGACTGCTCCTCTTTTGCGAATCCCTGCACCTCCCTTCATCTGAGTTAAGCATTGCTCTCGTTTACTCTCTTTCCCAAACACTTTGTTGCTTCTTTTAGGCAATGTCGTGTATATATGTCACTTCTTTCTCCCGCTTTAGACTAAGTTCTCTCAGGCAGTGTAGCACCTCTACATAGTTGATGCTCACAGAATTTTTTTTAATGAAATAAGTAAATGATTGAAAAGGTCTTCTGCTCTTTCTTCTATTTTCTTGGTTTGGGTGCTGAAAGAATTTCCTTCTTGTGTTCTTAAAGTAAATGTTTAAATGAGACCTTTGTGGATTGTGGTTGTAGCAGTGGAAGAGTCTCAAGCTGATTCTTTCTTAAAGGTTTTTAAGTCCAAGAAGTTAGCAGAGCTGGAGTGTTGAGAAGAGAACTTTGGAGCCAACCTCAGTGACCCTTGAAAGACCTCAGATACAGGCTGTAAGGTGGGGGAACTGACTGAAGCAAGGCAAAGAAATAAAACCCGTCACCTCTGCATGAACAGAGTCAGAGAGAGGCCTCACTTCCCTCCGTGCCTGGTACTGGCAGACATGCAGTAAATGTTTGTTGGAAGAACTTGTCTAATATAACTTAAGAAGGCACCAATTTCCCAAGGCTTTAAGTAGCTTCTAATGTGGCTCCATTTCTGTTGCTTTCCTAGCATGACGGAGACCCTATTAAGTTGAGGTGATTCATTAGTCATTGCCAGAACAGTTTTATTGGGATGACTATTACCATGTATTTAACTTCTTAGATCCCTGTAGCATTTTATTGCTGATTATCATTCCACTAATCCATTCAAGGGTGATGGAGTTGTATTCAGTTTTAGCAAGGGCCAATCTATTCAGCTAGCTGCATGCCCAGTGAGCTCCTGGTTAAAATCCCCACAGAGACCTGCCCAGAATACATCAGGACTTTTAATTATGTGGTGCTAATAGATATCACACAGTTTCTTTTGACATTTTCACTAGACATCTGATTACCATTGTGTAGAAAACTTACTACTGAGGGTATAATTAAGATAGGTTTCAAGGGACCAACATCCAGGAAATTACTGTTTTTAGAAGAGAAATAAAAGATGACTGACAGGTATCTAGGTTTACACATATACCTCACAGAAACCAATTATTAAACAGAGGCTTTTAAAAATATATATTTTTATTGATTTCAGAGAGGAAGGGAGAGGGAGAGAGAAATAGAAACATCAATGATGAGAGAAAATCATTGATTGGCTGCCTCCTGCATGCCCTACAATGGGATTGAGCCCGCAACCCTGGCATATGCCCTTGACCTGATATTGATCCTGGAACCCTTCAGTCTGCAGGCTGATACTCTATCCACTGAGCCAAACCAGCTAGGGCTTTGTTTTGATCTCCTTGAAAGAGTTCTAGAAATTCTCATGATCTAAGTTACATTCACATATAGAGAAAGAAAGGCACATATCTCCGAAATAAATATAGTTGTAAATCAAGGCTTTGATGGTTGCAAAATGTTATACAGGGTGTCCCCCAAAAATGTATACACACTTTAACAGCTGATAGCTCAATTTTGAAAATGGAATGTATTTTAATAAACACATTTATTAATTAGTCAAAGTATGTATATACATTTTTTTGGGAACTCCCTATATATGTTTTTCTAGGACAGAATTTTTGAGGTATATAGCAACTTAAGTACGATGTTTTCAGATGTTTCTCTAGCGGCTGTAGGAATATCTTTTTTTGGAGGGGAGAAATGATAGTGTATATGGGACCCTAATATATACGATACATAAAAGAATTGTTTCAGCTGATCCAGAGTTTGCTGTTCCCACAACCCCACTTTGTATGTCTCTGTCTCCACATACCATCCATTCAGAAGTACCTTCCTGGAACCCTTAGGCTCTACACAGTTCACAGTTTAAAAACTATTGCCCATTGAGTAGAATTTATAGAAAAATTATCTGGAGTAAAAACGGACCCTGTTTCTTTCCTGCGAAGACACATAGGTAAACTTCCAGTCACCTCTTTCCCCCCCTGAACTCTATTCTATTCAGTAGCAGTGGTCACAGCTGATAGATCAGCCCAATTTTAAAACATTTCATTTGTTTAATCTTTAGTGTTGTTGCTAAGGGAGATCCTCAGGAAATGCATTTTCAGTTCTTGTGACAATCCCAGTGTAGAGAGCAGGTGCAAAGTATGAAGCAGTGGTGTTAGAATCTCTTACATCCTAATGTGCAATAACAGTTCAACGTGTATAAATAAAAGATACGCTGTAATAGCCATGCTCTCATGAGACATCTTTGCTAGGTTGTTTTTAGAAAAAAGGATTCATTCCAACATCTGACAAAGTATTTCACACTTAGGAATTATTCAATAAATGATTGAAGCTTTAATTAAGAATAATTTATGTATTCTCATTTTAAGATTTTGAGGCAGACATTATGTAACATTTTATTGTCTATCATGACTTAGCAGAGTGGTCACATTTTGGGCAGTTGTCTAGAGGAAAGGGCACTGAATGAGAAGTCTCATCATCTGGGCCGCAATCTTGCCTTGGCATAAATGAATGGGTGTGCCATCAAAGCTCAGAGAGTTCAAATTATTTGCCTAGGTTTTTTATCTATAAAAACAAGGAAGCTCAGCTTGATCTAAGGTTCCTTTCAATTGGAGCCTTCCACAAGCATCCATGATCTATGGTGTTTTCTATTGTGCTACTGCCTGTAATACATGTGGGTGAACTCAACTGGAGAAACCAACCTAGTGATTCATGCTGCTGCAGACCCAGTTCTCATTAGAAGACTCTTTTCCAGTCATGCAGGCCTAAACTGTGTTTCGCGAACTCCCTCCCTCATGGGAAATCTTGCTTGATTCAGAAGAGGATTTCTGCATTCTTGTTCATGGCCCTCAGCAGAACAGAGCATTTATCCTGCTGCTTGTTATACTAGGTGATTAGCAAGTGTGTTTCTGTTAAGCAGCCCATGGTTAGATTCTGCACATCAACTGCCTTATTGACTCCTTTTGCTTGTTATGGATCTTTATTTTTGTGGCATCATTTATATCTTCCAAAATATGCATTATGATACATAAAGTGAACCACAGTTGACATTTTTTAAGACCGTGATTATCTCTTATAATAGTTAGAATGTAGTGCTTTTATCCACAGTACCTTGTCTTAGGTAATCACTTGTTTAATCTCTAAATCTTCCTGACTCAGAGCCTCCTCTAGTGTATTTGCATTTCTCTCTAATATCCACATCTATTCACTCTTGTTTCATTTCTTTCTGCTTACGTGTCACTTCTCTGTACCAAACTTTTTTTTTCTTAAAAAAAAAAAGGGGCGGGGGCACGTAGGTATTATCCCAGGTACTTAGCTGAGGGATTTTTGTGAGCGGCATGAATCGAATTGTAAAAGTCCCCTTCACAGGAGTCTTTTACAAATGTTAGTGTCAATAAAAACCACCAAATTTGTTTTGTTTAGTAAAATTCTCATTTGGCACTTATTCCCTAAGGATTTTGATTCAGTTGTTCTGAGGTGTGTTACATCAACAATCTCAGGTGATTCTGATGTAAGAGAACATTCCTGCTATAGGGTGGGATGTTGTACTCTGTGCCAGGGCCCACTACTGTGTGATCCCCATAGGGTTAAGTCTGTTCTGGGGCATGGGTTGCACTCACTGTTGTCTTAGGCCAGTTATTTTTGTAGCTTTCACAGATGAGGCATCACTTCTGGAAGCATTCCTCTTTTTCCTACATGACTTCTACGTAGGCTGATATTTAAGAATCACTTCTTAAAAGAAACACAGTTAGATTTAAACCTTCTTAACATCTCCAACCAAATGCCTATAAGGAAGTAATATGTGGATTTTAGTGTTTGGATTTAGAAAAGAAATAACCCAAGCAAAACAATGATATAAGAATAAATAGGTGAGATACTAGAAGAAAAGCAGATATGTATGTATTCAATAAATAATATATCCTAGATTTAATAAATGCTTCCAAGGGTTTTATGCATGGAATAATTTCACTTCACTCTCTGAAATTTAATACATAATCTCCTTCCAGGTGCAAGTACTCAGAAGCATTCTCATTAAACATTTACTAATTAGACTTCTCTACCCCTAGAAGTTATTTATTCAACCATAGTTCCAGGTCATTTACATTTAAGTCCCCTGAAAATGTGATCGAAAAATGCATATTCTGGGTTCCATCTTAAATACAGTGAAATACAGGGAATAAAGTTTGGGACTGAAACCTGCACTTTAATAAAGCTACTAGGGGCCCAGTGCACAAAAATTTTGTGCACTTGGGGTTGTGGTCCCTCAGCCCGGCCTGTGTCTTCTCACAGTCTGGGACCCCTCGGGGGATGTCCACCTGCTGGCATGCCTGGCCAGCCTGGGTGAGGGGCTGATGGCTGTTTGCAGGCTGGCCAAGCCCCCCAGTGGAGATCCTCACCCCATAGGGGTGTGCCCAGCCTGGGTGAGGGGCTGAGGGCTGTTTTCAGGCTGCCCACAGCCCCTTTAAGGTTCAAGTCCCTACTGGGGTACCTGGCCAGCCTGGGTGAGGGGTTGAGGGCCATTTTCAGGCTGCCCACATCCTCTTCAGGGTTTGGGTCCCTACTGGGGTGCCTGGCTAGCCTGGGTGAGGGGTTGAGGGTTGTTTTCAGGCTGGCCACAGCTCCCATTGACCCAAGGTCCCAGCGAGGCTGGCTGGAAGCAGGTTTCTGGGGTTTATTTATCTTTTATAATTGAAACTTTGTTACCTTGAGTGGAGGCCTAGGCAGGTAACGAAGCCTCCTGTTTGTTTCAGCTCTGTGGCTTCTATAATGGAAACATTATTGCTGTGAGCAGAGGCCCAGCCAGCCTAGGCAGGCAGTTGCAATGGAAGCCTCCTGTTTGCTCTAGCTCCATGGCTGCTGGCCTCCATCTGGCTGGGTTAATTTGCATACAACTGCTCTCATCGGCTGGGGGTGTGGCTTGGCTGCTAGGCATGGCTTAGGTGTCTCGAAGTGATAGTTAACTTGCATATTACTCTTTTATTAGAGTAGATAGATTGAACCCATTCTTATGCCTACTAAAGACTGAACACAGCAGCTTAAAGATTCAGCTATAATAATGTAGAATTCAGTAGTTCTTCCAAACAAAACAAAACAACCCCTGAGAAGTGGTGAGAAAGAAGTACCCAAAATTTCAGAAATGCCAGGAGACTGAGATTTTCAGCAGGTGTCTGAACCCGTGGTTGTGAGGTTGGCACAAACAGTCAATGATTCTTATATTGGTAGCCAGTTCTTTCCTGAAAAGTGCTGCTCAAGTTTTTGTTTAGAGACAGTGCTGATCTTAGCTGATTTAACAGTTCAGCAATATCTAGATCCATTTGTTAAAATTACACATGTCTATTCTTTCCACAATATTTCTATTAGGCGTTATTTTATACTGAAAACAGACTTAGACCAAATTCTGTCAAACCTTCCTGTTTTGTTAGCAAGGAGACACCAAAATAGTCATGCTACCTATCCTTATAAACTCAGAAAAGTACTATTTCTCTGACTTTCGGCTTCTTTTGTAAGACTCTTAAATGAGAGGTTCTCTGTAAGGCTGATGCAACACCATTGTAGTGACCAGATGCTGACTTTATATTTGGGTCAGATGGCAGTCCTGCAGGAAGCAGGAAGGACACAGGATTAGTGGAGAGCTCTGGGTTGGCCCAAGGATCAGGGTACTGGGTTGTTCATTTTATTCTCCTGGCTCAAGAAAGGTTGATTAGGCCCTAACAATATTCCTGGCCCACGATATATTCTGAATTCCACTTATTTGCATTTATTTTACCAAAGAAAAATCACTTCTAACAACCCTTATGCTAGTAAACAAGCCATCTGGTGTTGATTCTAATAACCATTTTTGAAGTTCTTACTAAAAATCCTCTAGAGGGTGGTATTCTTGATAAGTGCATTTCAAATACTAAACAGATGCTTATTTAGTCATTACACAATCTATTTAAAAGTAGATGTCACACAGTGTGTTTTAAAGTATGTCACCAAACAGCCAGGATTAGCATATGACCAGTTCCCTTTTTATGTAATGGGCTGGTCTCAAGTTTTAGTAGTACCTTAGCAATCCATGTAAAGGTCCTAACTAAGTGGAATAGTACTGAAGTTCCCAATCAATTTTGGGGTATCATGTGTTTTAGATATAGGATTTAAAATCGGAAGGCATAATATTGGAGAAACCACAGTTCCATTATACAGCTCCAGCCTTCCGCCTCCTCCCGCACGGGGGCAGCATTACCCTCAATTGAGAACTGTTAAAAATTGTAATCTAGTCAGTTTGTGTTGCTAAAAGGATTCAGATACCCATCCTGTTAAGTAGAACACCTAAATGGGTAGGTGCAAAATTGGGCTTAAAGTTATTTAGCAGCTGCTGGGAAAGCAGATCTGTCCTATGAGTGGAAAGACCTGGGAGCTGGGAGTAGGTGGGGGCTGAGGAGATAAGCAGATGGGGAGCCGTCAGCCAAGACAGTTAGGTTAACTGAGGTGGCAAAACTAGCTAAACAGTTTTGCTGTCAGGATGACAGAAAGGATTTGAAGAACAGGAAAGGCTCATATGGGATTTTATGTTTGTTGTGTGATGTAGAATGGAAGGTTCCGTCTTAGGTGCTCAGCAGGGGCATGAAATTGACTGCTAATGTGAATCTCCTGGACATTTACACAGATATTACTAAAGGCAGTGGACCTTCCCCAGTGTGGGGGCTGGGAATTTGAGAATATCTTGTTTATTTTATTTTATTATTATTTTTTAAAATAATATTTTTATTGATTTCAGAGAGGAAGGGAGAAGGAGAGAGAGAATCATTGATTGGCTGCCTCCGGCACATTCCTTCTTCCCCCAATGGGGTCAAGCCTGCAGCCCAAGCATGTGCCTTTGACCAGAATCTAACCCAGGACCCTTCAGTCTGCAGGATGATGCTCTGTCCATTGAGCC
The DNA here is from genome assembly GCA_004026665.1 of Murina feae. NCBI lineage: Eukaryota > Metazoa > Chordata > Mammalia > Chiroptera > Vespertilionidae > Murina > Murina feae. The sequence goes on along the minus strand of PVJC01037289.1, from coordinate 3,407 downwards.
AAACCAGCCAGGGCAAGAATATCTTGTTTACATTTTATGTCACAGAGTGACCTTATCCTCAGGCAAAGGCTAGTGTCTTATTTCAACAGATATTTCTGTAGGACCTATTATTTACCTAGCCAGGTGCTGGTAAATTATCAAAAGGAAAGTCTGAGCAGTCTAGCTTTCCGAGAACTTATTTTCTCTCTAGGGAAACACAGTATTTCTTTTTATATGTGTGACGTGTTGGTGAGCATTGTCTCCAAGCCGCTGCTTGGTCCAGTTCAGGGCACTTGGGATGGACTGGCCTGGAACCATACTGAGCAGCTTTGGCTGCACACTGGAATCACTTAGGGAGTCAGATAAAGTGTTTATGACACACAAAGACACATATATTGCCAACATTATTGGTGCCCTCTATATTTTTATTTTCTTTATGTTCCAGATGTAAATCTAAGAAACTTATGTTTCCCTTATTACTCCTATTTTTCAGGGATGCACAAAAGTTACATTCTTTCTTTTAGCCTTCACATGTGTGTAACAAGGCAATGAGAATTCATTAGAAAAATCCCAATACCATGAGAAGTCATCTATAAGTATAAGAGTACCAGGGGTCAAGTGGTCCACATACTTCCTTTAGCCAGCGTAGCTGATGCAACAGCATTCTAGCCCAACAGAATAATGTCAGTCTCTTGGAATGCATTGTGTGGGATTTGACATATATTGTTCTGCTCTAACAATGAAGTCAATCTCTTGAGAAAATAATAAAGGAATATATATATATATATATATATATATATATATATATATATATATATATATATGACATTTCCTAAGCCAAGCCACTCTTGTTATCAGCTCTGGAACAAGGTATTAGTAATGTTTGAGTCTATCTTATTTTATACAATAAGTCCACAATCATTCCTCCATCCTTTCTTTTTTATCCATGCCTAAAGTAACCCTACTGAATAATGATCCTTGTTCTTTTCTTTTGCTCTCAATGCTGGTTTTGGCTCCCCTAATCGTGAGTCATGCCATGAATGTTTGGTTTGTTTCATGGTTGTGGCACTCAGGGAAAGCAGGACAGCTCACCTGTCTCACTCTATGACTGATGCTAGCTGGGAAAAACCCCAACATCTGTGTTTGTAATGAAAGACCCCACAAAAGCAAAATATAAATTATTTTTCTGTCTCCAATTCTCTGGTACAATTAAAGGCTGATCACCTGCAGTCACCATCCTGGCCCTGAATCGGGTTGCAGCATTGGATCTGATGGCACAAAGCAAAATCAATACCTGTCGCTATAAAAAGTCGATGGAACATAAATTAGGGAGTGAATATTTTCTAACTCAGGCCCCAAGCAGTGATTGTTTGGGTGCAAGTCATATTGTTGGTCAGTGAAAGGAGCAGGCAACGTTACTTAGCATCAGGGCAGTAGGATTACATTATGTGCTATTCCTAGTTTTTTTTATTGATCTCCAACTAATGAATTGAAGCATGACGATCCTCTCTAAAGTTTTTAAAGATTTCACTACTAAAATGTTACCAAAAAGTTTTTCACTATGACTAGAGAAGTATGTGAGACTAATCCAGGCACAGGGGTTGCTGGGTATAAGGATTTTGAGCATATAAGAGGATCTTGGCTAGCCCCATGACGAAGTCTTACCTAATACACATAAGAATGTTTCAGAGTTGTAACTAAGTTGGCTGCTGATGAACAAATGCTCCTTTTCTCTATCCTTCTCTTGGCCATCATGCCTTTTCCTGATAAGAGGCCCAAGCTGTTTAAATTTCCAAAATGGAAATAAATATATTTTTTTCTCATTAATGCAGAATTTTTTGGAAAATAATTCAAGAAACCCATGAGAATAAAATAAGAAAATAAATCTTGCTCATTATGCTATCACTCAGCAATAATTACTGATTGCATGTTAGCATATCAGTTTCCAGTCTTTTTGTGTGTGCATGCTTACACACATGTTTACAAAAGTGAGAACCTAATATATTATCTTTATGGCAATGAAATAAATAGTATCCCTCTTCCCACCATTTTTGAATTGATTGAGAATTAGCAACAAAGGTTCAATGCAGATGGAAGTCAAAATACCATATCAATTACTAATAAACTTTTAAAATTAGAGGGTGTTTTATGGCTTCAGTTGGGGGGACTTCCTAATACTGAGGCTTATCATTAGATAGACATAATAAAATTAATTAGATCACTTAATATAACATGTCCATCTTTACTTTATTTACTGTGTGTCCCTTTGATTGAATGAATACAAAATTTAAAAACTAGTGTAAGCTAAACAACGACAGAGAGGACAGTTATAGTAAAGAAATAGAAGACACCACAGAAATCTTTATTTTAGCTCATAAAGAGCAGGGATTAAGGTAATTCCAAGGATTGGTCACTCTCTGGGATTTCAAAATGATATATGGGGCAGGTACACATCATCCCAGCATTCCCTGTTCTCCTAATTTTTTATGGTAAGATCACTGTTTTTAGTATATCTATTAGTTATCTTTGTAATTTCCAATATCAGAATTGAACCACTATCTCAGGTGCTCTCAACTTTCAACTGTATCTCCCAGCATCTCACGCTTTAAAGATGAGCCCATTCTTTAATCTGTCTCAGCTCTGGTGAACTGTCCTGTCCTATGATTTAACATCATAAGGGAGATAATTTGAATATATTTTTGTAATCATGATTAAAATCTTCCATGCTGTGTCTACAGGTTGATTCTAAAAATTGAAAACTATTATACAAAAATGTTTTCATTTTTATGATATGTAAAATTTGTTAAACAAAAGTGCTCTGATTATAATGACTTCAAGGTGAAGAGTTTCCTTTTGTACACTACACCAATGAATCAAAACTGTGCCTAATTTTAGTTACTTCACATATTGTCCATGGCATCCTCATAGAGAATTTTATTTTCGTAGTGTTTTTTTTTTTAATCTTTATTGTTCAGATTATTACAGTTGTTCCTCTTTTTTCCCCCATAGCTCCCTTCCTCCCAATTCCCACCCCAACCTCTGACCTTGCCCCCCCATTGTCCTCATCCATAGGTGTACAATTATTGTCCAGTCTCTTCACGCATCCCCAACACCCTTAACCCCCAAAAATTGTCAGTCCACTTTCTCTCTATGCCTCTGATTCTATTCTATTCACCAGTTTATTCTGTTCATCAGATTTTTTATTCACTTGATTCTCAGATTCACTCGCTGATATATATTTGTTGTTCATAATTTTTACTTTCCTTTTTCTTCTTCCTCATTCTCAAAGGATACCTTTCAGCATTTCATATAATACTGGTTGGGTGGTGATGAACTCTTTTAGCTTTTTCTTGTCTGTGAAGGTCTTTCTCCGACCCTCAATTCTGAACGATAGCTTTGCTGGGTAAAGTAATTTTGGCTGTAGGTTC
>PVJC01037288.1:0-17289 GCA_004026665.1 Murina feae | reverse complement strand
GGAGACAGTATTCTGACCAGACCTTCCTGGGAGTGGTCATAACGTACGCTGTGCTTGTAGAAAGGTGTGGGCCATATCACTAAATAAATCAGGGTCAGTTTTCTCATCTTGTGGAAAGGGAGATAAAGTTATGATAGTTTATCTCCCTTTCCATAGGTTTCCTGCAGATTTGTGTCTCTGCTGTAGCCCCAGTGGCCCCAGCTTCTCCGCGGCTCTGAGGCTTGGAGCTGCTGGGTGCCGGGCCCACTTGAAGATTTGTGTCTTGGCTCCTCTAACCCCAGCGCTAAGGCTGCGCTTGGGGCTGCTAGGTGCTGGGCCCCCTGCAGACTGTGTCTCTGCTCCTCTGACCCCAGTGGCCCCAGCACCTCCACAGCCACAGGTCTCGGAGCTGCTGGGGTGCCGGATTCTCTGCAGGCCAGGTCTCAGAACCTTGGACCCCAGCGGCCCCAGCATTGAGGCAGGGCTCAGAGCTGCTGGGGTGCCAAAACGCAGAAACCCGGCCTGCAGGGGTCCCGGCACCCCAGCGGCAGTAGCAACCAAGCAGGCCCAGAGGCCTTTTTCCAGTGGGCTGGGCAGAACGCCTGCGTTGTCACCATGGCGATGATGCAAGTGTCTTGTCCCAGCCGCCGCCATCTTTGTCTTGGAGTGATGCCTAATTTGCATATTACTCTTTTATTAGATTGGATGGATGTGGCTATGAGCGCCTCCATCTTGTGGCTGTGGGGGAGGCCATCTTTGTCTTGGAGTGATGCCTGATTTGCATATTACTCTTTTATTAGATTAGATAAATGTGGCTATGAGCGCCTCCATCTTGTGGCTGTGGGGGAGGCCATCTTTGTCACGGAGTGATGCCTGATTTGCATATTACTCTTTTATTAGATTGGATAGATGTGGCTATGGGCACCTCCACCTTGTGGCTATGGGGGAGGCCATCTTTGTCTTGGAGTGATGCCTGATTTGCATATTACTCTTTTATTAGATTGGAGAGATGTGGCTATGGGTGCCTCCACCTTGTGGCTATGGGGGGGGCCATCTTTGTCTTGGAGTGATGCCTAATTTGCATATTACTCTTTTATTAGATGAGATCTGACTGTGGGCACCGCCATCTTGTGGCCATAGGTGCCTCCATCTTGTGGCTTTGGTGGTGGCCACCTTTGACACGGAGTAATGCCTAATTTGCATATTACTCTTATTAGATAGGATGAGGAAATTTATAATAGAAACATTTTCTGTGTGGTGTGACTGTTACATAATTGATTATATTTTTGGATTTTGAAGGAAATGTGAATGTTAGAACATAATGTAATCTCTCAAGGTAACTATGTTGTAGGATGACACCCATTTGAATATTTAAGGTCTGATATGTTTTGTTGCTTTACAAAGGATCTCTGTTGTTGTTTTATAGCTGCAGTTTTCAATCTTTTTCATCTCATAGCACACATAAACTAATTACTAAAATTCTGCAGTACACCAAAATATATGTTTTGCACTTCTGACAAAAGAAAAGATTTTGATTTATTCACATAGAACAGCCATTGCTGTATTGACAGCTGTCATTTTCTTATTTGACAGTCTAAGAGAAAAGAGGCTAGTACCCTAAACTAAATAGTCAGGTATTGTGCCTGGCCAGCATTGCTCAGTGGTTAAGCATTGACCTATGAACTAGGAGGTCACAGTTTGATTCCCAGTCAGGGCACATGCCAGGGTTGTGGGCTCAATCCCCAGAATGGGGCATGCAGGAGGCAGCTAGTCAATGAATGATTCTCTCTCATAGTTGATGTTTCTATCTTTCTCTCTTTTTCCCTTCTCTCTGAAACCAATTTAAAAAAATAGGTATTGTATGTTTTAAAATTGCATACCAGTTGAAAATCTCTCTGCTTTATACAATGGCATCCTTTAAAACAGTTTCCCACAATGACTTCCATGGGGACAAAGAACAGAATAGTTGCTTCTGAAATAATAACAAATATATATATATATTTGGTCTTTGTATAGTTCCTGGCACACAGCTTCTATAATCCTTGGAATCTGTGGAGGGATAAGAGTGTCTTGCTTGCTGAGATGACTGGTGGCTAGGTTCCTAGATAGCTGCAGATCTCCAGAAAGACTAAAACATGTAATTAGAGGCTGGAAATTTCAGTAGCACCTCCCTCACCACCTCTAATGAGGGGAGAGGGGTCAGAGATTGAGTTTAGTCACCAACAGCCAGTGGAACCTCAACAAAAATGGCCCTAAACAACTTGGCTCAAAGAGCTTTTAATTTGGTGGACACATCGGAGTGCTGCGAGAGTGGTATGCCTAGGGAGGGCATGGAAGCTATACACACATTTCTCCCAATACCTTGCCCTATGCCTTTCTTCCATTTGGCTGTTCCTGAGTTGTATCGTTTATAATAATAGTAAATCACTCTCCTGAATTGTGTGATCACACTGAGTTATTAAACTTTGAGGAGATTGTGGGAAGCCTTGATTTGTGACCTCTGGGACTTGTGCTTGGCATCTGAAGTGGGGATCGTCTTGTGGGATTGAGCTGTTTAACTTGTGGAATCTGATGCTTAGCTCCAGATAGATAATGTCAGCATTAAATTGAATTGTTGGATATCTGGTTCATGTCAGAATTAGAGAAAAAATGGTTGCTGTAAGAAAAACCCCCATACATTTGGTGTCAAAAGCATTGTGATGTAAAAGCTGCTTAATGCTCAGTATAAAACTTGTGGAATAAAATTTGGTGAATCTATAATAGAAAGAAATAAAAAACCAAAGACTTTCTTAATGTTTTTATATATTTTAATCTTACCACTATTATCTAATATTGTTAGGTACTCACTTATTAGATACTAGTGGCCCAGTGCATGAAATTCGTGCATGGGTATGGTCCCCTAGACCTGACCTGTGATCAGGGCCATCTTCTCCAGCTGCCTGTAGCTGGTCCTGCCCCCAACTGCCACCCACCCCCGGTTCCCTGTTCGCCACCAGGTGATTGGTGCCTGACGGTTGGGGAAGGGACCAAGAGGTTGGCTGTTCCCATTCACTTGCTAGTCCTGTCCCCACCATGGGTGGCCATCAGATGATGAGTCGTTCTGCTGCTAGGGTCAATTTGCATATTACCCTTTTATTATATAGGACAGAGGCCTGCTACATGGGTGGGGGCTGGCTGACCTGTCTTGAAGGGGGCCCTGGATCAGGTGTGGGGTCCCCGCTGGGAGATAGGGCCAGCCTGGGCGAAGGGCTGCCAGGGGTTTGCATGCGGGCCACGTTTCTAATAGGGATGGGAGTCCCCGTTGGGGGGCCAGACTAGCCTGGGCAAGGGGCCGCAGGCAGCTTGCAGGCCAGCCATGCTCCCAGCTTTGTCAGAAAGGACATCCAGTCTATCTGGTCTAATTAGCATGTTACACTTTTATTTGTATAGATTGGTAGCATTTTATAACGGAAGGAAACAGAACCAGTACTGCCTTCTTATAAATTTAGAGTTAACTTAAAATGAGGTGCTTCTAGCTCCATTGAGTTACAACAATAAACCTGCCTCTCAGCCTTGCACATTATTACAGCTTATTTAATTGGTAATGATGCCTGCAAATAAATGATTATTATGCATGAAATAGAATATACTTTGGAATATAAACAAATAGAATATATATGATAATCCTCCCCAAACCATTAAACTGCCACTAGTGAAAGTATATGTGTATGCATGTATGCCATTTCAGAGAATTAATTATATATATATTTTTTAAACTTACAGAATAAGAAAATCACAAGTAATTTTATGAGGTTTTTGTTTTATTTCAAATTCTTGTACTATAATATTTTGTTATGGTAAAGTAAACAATAGCAACAAAAACTACTGACAGCTTTCTGTAATTCTTAGGCTAAACACAGTTACATTTTAAAACTGTCTGTTTAGCTATATACACATTTAAAGGAATTTCTTAAAATCATGTCTAACTCGTACACTATGTAGACTTACCTTTCCTGCTCTAGGAAGGAACCAAGTTAAATTGGTAGTAACTATTCGTGAGACTTAGAGCCAAGTCATATTTTTTGTACTCCTCAGCTGGCTTGCAACAGTGTTTAGTTAATAAACATTCTTTCTTGGGTTGTTCAGTTTGCTGCTGACTTCACTGATGATAATTTGTTGGACAAATAAGGAAGTAAACATTGCAGAGTTTTTTGGCTTCTGTTCCACTAAAAACATAGCAGAAAAGGGCAAGAAGTTCCTTCTTGCTAAATAGAAAAGTCTAGAGAATCCAAAACATCTTTTATCAAGCATCTTAATAATGGGGGAAACAAAAATTACCATGTATATATATGGTATATTAATACACTCTTCAAGTATGGTCTATATTTTAAGAAAGTATCTCTAATTAGCTTTTTATTTACCTAGAAATACCTTTACATTAAAGGTAATTCCTGAACCAATCATTGCCACTTCCTCTCTGACAGTGCCAGGAGAAAAAAGGCAAAAACAATCACCTAGGAACAGGAAATTATCAAAGAAAACCTCTTTTCGCAGATTTATCTTATTTCCTTTTGAAATCAAGTTTACTTTCTGATAAATAGCATTCCAACAGGCTCACTAGTTTGAATTTCCTAAAGTTTCAGCTTGAGGTCTTGGTCTTCTTTCCTCCCTCCCCTTTTACCTCCTTTATTCCTTCTTACTCCCTCTTTCCGCATCTTCTTTTTTTCTCTCTGTAATCTGTTCCTTCTCATCCCTTGGTTTATGCAGTGGTTATTAATTATATGGTAGGCCCATTTCCTTCCTTAAAAGTTTTTTTAAGTGAGATCTCAGATCTTGTTAAAGTTACCTTTGTGGCAAGGTTCTTAACTGCAAATTTAGTATTATCAATAGGTCTAGGACTATTTATATTCTGTTTTTCTTGTGTGAGCATTGATAGTTTGTGTACTTGAGGAATATGCTCATTTCATCTAAATTGGTGAATTTATTGGTATAAAGTTGTTCATAATATTTTGTTGTCCTCTTCATACCTTTATATCATCTCTTATTTTTGATATTGGTAATTTTTGTCTTTCTTTTTTTTCTTTAGCAGTCTAGCTAGAGATCTATTAATTTTATTTTAAGAAAACATTTCTTGGTTTCTTGGTTTTGTTTTTTTCTTTTCCCCCCTCTATATATGTTTCTCTCTTTCTATTTCATTGGTTTATTTTGTCTTTATTTATTTCCTTTCTTCTACATGCTTTTGTTTTAATTTGCTCTTTTCTATTTTCATAAAATGTAAGCAGAGGCCATTAACTTGTGATCCTTCTTTTCTAATGTAGGCAAGGCATTTGATGTCAAGAGTTTCCCTTTAACCATTGTGTTAGTTCTAAGTCACAAATTTTGTTATGCTATGTTTTATTTTTGTTCAGTTTAAAATACTTATGCATAATGACTCATTTTTCTTTCAAACCCACCTTTTTTCTCCTTGTGTTTAGTCTTTTGGACAGGATACTGAGTGCAAGGGTGAGGTGACATAATGATAGTGGAGTTCTTTGTGGAGTTCATGATCTCAAAAGAAATGCTTTCAACATTCCATTATTAAAATGATTTTTGATCTGTGATTATTGGAGATCCTGTATCAGATTCCTAGATTGCTACAAGTTTATGTTATAAATAGATAGTGAATTTTATCAATTTTTTCTTTATCTTTTGTGATACGATTTTTTTCCAGCTTTATTCTATTAATATGGGAAATCATACTGATTGGTTTTCTAATGTTAAACCCCAGATACACTTAATTTTGTCATATAACTTTTGCTGTATTTTTTTCTGATGGAATTTTTTTATATCAATTTAATTTCTTTAAATGTTTTAGAACTATTCAGGATTGTTGTTTGGTTGGTTTAAAAAGATTTTTCTAGGAATTTTTCAGTGTCATTTAAAATTTCAAACTTATAGACATGAAAATATGCCTAATATCCACTTATTATTTAATGTTTGAGGGATTCTTTATTCTTTATAGTTCTTTTTTTTTTTTTTCTTTCCATCACTCACTCTCACCAGAATTTTATCAAACTCACTGGGTTGTTGTTGTTTTTAAGGAACCAATTTCTGGATTGTTGGTCCTTTCTGTTATTTTTAATGTCCTTGACTTATGCTCTGTATTTGCTGTCTTCTTTCTCTCTTTGGGATTAATTTGTTATCTCATTGAGATGGATGCTTAGCATATTAATTTCCAAACCTTGTTATTATCCCATTTAAGGATATTAATTTCCCTTTGAGGTAGGCAGTTAGACAGACATGAGCAAATCAAGGACGATGGGCCAGGTACAGAAGGTCACCAAGTACCTGGCAATGGGCAAAACTGTGCTGGGACCTTGGCCCTAGATTGACCTTTCCTTCCCTAGCATATTGCAGGTCATGTGGTTCAGACCCTCTGTGACCTTCCTTCCCTAAAGTATTGCTAGGCATCTGTGTTAGACCCCCTTACAGGGAGAATGAACAAGGAGGCTATAGAATAGCCCTTAAGCATTAAGCCCCCAGGATAATGAAGTTCAAACCTGCATCAGATACATCTAGGCCTCAGTTGTGTTTCAGTTCCAGGCCTTGAAAAGCAGCAAAACCAAATAAGGGATGCCATGGCTGACTTCAGGACCAGCTACATTGACCCCTGCCCTGGCTCTAATCAAATCAGTAGAAGTCATTACCCTAAAAAGATACACTTAGAAAGCAGATTAAGATTCCGTTGGAATCCTCCCTTGAGACCTGCAGATAAATTCCCTCAAGCTGGAGGACCCACTGCAGCTCTTTGTGTGGAATGTGCCGTGCCTTCCTGCACTCCCGTCCTCCAGGCAGGTTTTCCTTGCCTCTCTTTCTCCTAAGCTCCAAGGACCCTTCTTTGCCTCTGTAACTTGTTTTCTGTGCCCATCTTTTCTATGGCTCACTTCTTTTACTTCTATGACTTTGTAAATAAACCTCCTCTTATAGTTTGGGTCTTGGTTTTGAACTCTTTATTAGCCAGAACTCAAGCATAGATCTAACACCTGGTGCCGTTTTGCTACCAACACCTCTACTTATTTTTCAGTTGTGCTATGAAGTTTATTTTTATCCAGTTCAGTAATTTCATCTAATCTAATAAAAGAATAATATGCAAATTAATCCTCACTCCATTACACCCACAAACCACGCCCACCAGCCAATCAGGAACAAATATGCAAATTAACTCAACTAAGATGGCGGCAGTCACGGAGCTGGAGTTGCCCCGGGCACTGGAGGAAACCAGGGCGCTGCGGTCCCTGAGCTCTTCTCAAGGCTACAATGTTTAAATTGTAGAGGATAAACAAATCCCAGATATCTGCAGGGCTGGGACCTTGGGTTGCCAGGGACAACCCAGGCTTCGAGCGGGGGGGGGGGGGGGGGGGGGGGGGGTGAGGACTAAGGCAACAAAGTTTCAATTATAGAAGTTAAATAAATCCCAGATACCTGCTTCCAGCCAGGCACCCCAGTAGGGACCCGAACCCTGAAGGGGCTGTGGGCAGCCTGAAAATGGCCCTCTGCCCCTCAACTAGGCTGGCCAGGCAGCCAGTAGGGACCCAAACCCTGAAGGCGCTGGGAGCAGCCTGAAACGGCCATCAGCCCCTCACCCAGGCTGGCCAGGCACGCCAAGCAGGTGGACATCCCCTGAGGAGTCCCAGACTGTGAGAGGGCTCAGGCTGAGCTGAGGGATTTTTATGCACCAGGCCTCTAGTTATGAAATAATATGGTTGTTTTGTGTACCATAGTTATACAGAAATAATAGTTTTCAAATACACAAAGACTTTATTTGTTACTGATTTCTAGCGTGAGTGAATTGTGGTCAGAGTACATGTTCTGTACAATTTTAGTCCTTTGAAATTTGATGAGATTTATTATATGGCCACTTTGTTCAATTTTTATAAACATATTTATACTCGTACATAATGTGAGTTCTTTAGTTGTTGGGGCACAGTTCTGTATATCAATTTGCTAATCATGTTGCATAAATCTTCCTTACCAATATTGATTTTTTTGATTTTCGCAATTACTAAGAAAATACATTAATACTTCCCACTCTGATTATGAAATTGTTTATCCTGTTATAGTTGTGTTATTTATTTATTTTTTTTTTTGCTTTACATATTTGAAGCTATGTTTCTGGACACACAAATTTTACATTCTTTTCTTTTGAATTAAATCTTTTATTGTTATGAAGTGTGTTTATCTTTATCTTTAGTAATATTTTGTCTTGAGGTATAATTTGTCTTACATTAAGATCTGCTTTCATTTGCTAAGTGTTTGGATAGCCTATCTTTTTCCATTTTTTCTTTTCAACCCTTCTGTATCCTTTTTTAAAAGAAATGCTGGAAATTTAGTTTCATTTCTTAAAATCTGCCTTCTTATTTTTACTTTTTGTTAATCCTCACCCGAGGATATTTTTCCATTAATCTTTTTTAGGAAAAGTGGGAAAGACAGAGAGAAACATTGATGTGAAAGAAACACATCCATTGTTTGCCTCCTGCACAATCTCTGACCAGGGCCTGGGCCCGGGAGGAGCCTGCAACCAAGCCTGTGCCCTTGACCAGAATCAAACCTTGGATCCTTTGGTCTGCAGGTTGACACTCTGTCCACTGAGGCAAACTGGCTAGGGCAAATTGCTCTTTTTTTTATTTAACTATTTGCTTACATGTTTGAATTACTGATAAATATATACATTTAAACCTACCACTTTACTTTATATTCTTTGTCATATCTGTTCTTTTTGGTGGTTATCTGTTTTTACTTTTTAATCTTTTCATTTTTATTCATTTGGAAATAATGCATTCTATGTATATTTTATTTATGATTAGTCTAGAAATTATGACAAGTATATATACTTAACAGAATTCATTAGTTCCTTTTCCCTCTTTCCTTTTAACCATTACCATATTATTAGTATAGACTTTCAACTCTCATCTACTCACCTTCCAACTCATGCTATTGTCCTTTATTTGAAATTAGATTAAAGACCTTATAAAATAGCACTGCTCTTGTTTTTTACAGCCAATGTTCATTAATTTTACCCAGATTTTTTTTTTCTTCATTACTGTTGGTATTGCTGATCTTATAAGTAGGATCATCTTCCTTCTGCCTTAAACAGTTCCTTTACAATTTCTCCTAATGCAGATTAACTCTCTCAGTTTTTGTTTGCTTGACAATTTTATCTCTTTTCTTGAAGAATATATTTGCTAGATATGGAATTTTAGGTTGACAGGTATCTTCTTCAAATACTTTTTTGGATATTATTCTGCTGTTAGCTAGTTTTTATTGTTGTTTATAATTTTCAACTCTTGCTCCTTTGAATTTAAATTTTTTTTCCTATGGCTGTTTAAGTATTTTATTTTATCTTTAGATTATTTTAAAGTTATATTAACAAGACAACTCCAGTGTGGCAGCACTGTTAGCTTTGTGTAGTTTGTTTCCTTTTAATTAAATGTATGTTGCCTTTATCTATTATTTCTTTCATTTTCTCATTTGTTCTTTTTAACAGCACATTTATGCTGAATTCTTTAAGCTTCTCTAAATCCTTTATCTCCTTTCCATCACTATGTTATGGTCTTATACGTTGGCCTTTATTTCTGTGATGTTTTAATTTTTTTCTTTCTCTTTTCTTTCAACTCTGACAATTCATATTTTATTTCCTCTTATTGATTTACCATATCTTTTCCAAGTATTTGTATCTCTACTTTTCAACTCTTTATAGCTTTAATTTGTGCTTATACTTTATAGAGAGGGTTGCTTACTTAACTTTTTTATATTCATGGTAAAATATTTCTTTTCATCTGTTCCATGCCTTCATTTTTCTGTTAAATCAGATTCATTTGCCACATAAAATAATTCTTTCTTCCTCTTCCTTTTTATATCTTTGTATAGCTCTTGAGTTGATTTTTATTTTTTGTTTTTGTTTTTAGTATTATGAATCTGTAAATGAGATGAGTTTCTTAGGATAGCAAGATTTTTGCTTTTCATCTAAGGATACCATTTCTTCTCAGCAGTACTCAAAATGCAAAATCTTTTTTCCCCCACCTGACTGCCAGACTGCTTTTGGAAATAGGGCTTCTTTCCATATTCCTGCCCATTCATGTCTTTGTGCCTTTGTTTATGCTGTATTTCCTTACTTGATTACTTCCCTTTATATCACTATTCACTCTTAACTCATTCTTCAAGGCCAGCTTTTTTAAGCTAGCTTTTTTTTTATCATTTCTGTACTCCAGTCACTTCCCCTTCTCCTAACTCCTTTTACCCTTTGTGTTGAAGTTCTCATTTTGTGCATAAAAGATGGTTAGTTTTCTGGCAAGTATAGTTCCAAATATTACATAATTACCATTATAATAATTAACATGAATTTGAGGGTGTTAATGTGCCATTTACTCTTCTGAATTCTATATAAAGTCGTGGCTGGGTAGCTCAGTTGGTTAGAGGAATGTCCCTATACACCAAGATTGAGGGTTCAAGTCCTGGTCAGGGCACATACAAGAAACAACCAATGAATGCATAAACAAATGGTACATCTCAGTGTTTCTCTCTCTCACCCTCTTGCCTTCTTTCCCTCCCTCTCTCTCTAAAAATCAGTCAATAAAATGTTTTTTCTTTAATGTGTAAAACCCTTTTATAAGAATTAATTTGTTTAATTCTCATACCTACTTTCTAGGGTAAGTATTGATGTTATCCCCATTTAATAAATGAGAATGATTAAGTAATTTGCCTAAGATAGCGTAAGCTAGCAAGTGGCAGACCTAAGATTTGAGTCCATACTTTTTACTACTATGCTTTACTATCCTAGAAAATATTTAGAGGTTCAGTTTTCCCATTATTATTGTACTATAACTGCCTTAATTCATATTTTTCTTCATAATTTGAACAAACTGCTGAAATACATTTTTAAAAAATCTTTTACCTAGCTATTATTACTCCTGAATTATCAAAAAGGTTTTTATGCTCTACACATTATTTACCTATAAATGAATTTTTAAAAATGTAATCTGTGTTTTGATGAGAAATCAGGCAGCAATACTATAATCTCTGCTCTTTTTGGGGGGATCTTAGGTGAGGTTTGAACATTATTTTTTTCTTTTGGTAAAAGCTTCCTAAGTTTCATTTTTTGGCATATGTGTATACTTTTTAAGATAGTATACACTATTGGAGACAAGAACAGCTTGTGCCTAGTTTGAACGGTATGAAATGTGTTTATTCTATATAATAAAAATCTAGTATGTTAAGTGTCTGGTTGTCTCTTCAACCAATCAAAACGTAATATGCTAATGATGTGCTTAGGCCGCTCAGCCTCTCACTAGGACGTGCACTGACCAGCAGGGGGCAGGTGCTCTGACCAGTAGATTAGCTTGCTGCTGGGGGTATGGTTGTTCGGGACCAGGCACGCCCTGGAGCACTCCTGCAGTCCCTCCCTGGCTGGACAACCTCCCATGTCCCTCCCTGGCCCTCATTGTGCACCAGTGGGGTCCCTTGTCCTGGCCTGAGCCGTCTTGCAATCTGGGACCCCTTGGGAGATGTTGGAGAATTGGTTTCAGCTCGATCCCACAGGCTAGGCCAAGAGACCCCACTGGTGCATGAATTCGTGCACTTGGCCTCTAGTTTATAATAATCATAAGGGGAAAATGAGGTAGTTTTGGGCTGGAGCTTTTAAATAGTTTGAAAATTTTTAGCAACTAGGTCTTAGTGTGCTTTCTCCAAACTTATATTTCCATTTGTTTTTTATTTTTATTTTTATTTTTCTGATTTCCTACTTTAGATTTGATCAAAAATAGATATATAGAAATATTAGCAACTGCCTGGCTTCCTCTTTAAAAATAGCATTTTAAAATGAAGATAGTTCACAGGCACATTTAAATGCTTCACTGTCTCATTGTTTTTGACTTTTTCAAATCAGTTTAATGGGTGTTGTTATATTTTTATAGATGAGAATGTCATTGTTTCAGTAGAGAGCCTAAATTTATTTGCTGAATTATATAGAATATCAAAACAAAAGGCCTTTCAAGAATTAGAAATATAGGGAATATTATTTGGGATAGACATGTGAACTTCTCATTTGTTTTTAGATCCTGAAAGTTCTTGAACATTAAAACAAGGTACTGAAAGCAACGTATTTTGAAAAAAATCTTTACCCTGCTTTAATGTTTGAAGCATTTTTATTGATTGTCTCAAAGAATTTCAAACTTATGACTTTGATTTCTAAAACTTAATTTTTTTCTATTAAAAAGAAGGCTTTTCTATTTAATAGAAAAAAATTAAGTTTCTTTAGCATGTCTTACATGGTTTTGAAACAGAATTTACTATTTACCAAAGCCTTAATAAACATTTGTATTACTCCTTTTCTTTTTGAAACGTAAAAGAAGATTCTTAAGTATGTTATTTTATTGAAATAGTGACTAAATGTAAGCTGCTTCAGATTTGATTAGGCCTATTTATCGATAACCCATTTTCCCTGGCAAAGGCAATAATATGTCTTTAAATGAGAGTCATCTTTATCATGTTTCTCTGAAAAGTGCAGCATTCTTTTTTTATCTCTATTATTTTTTATTTGCAATGGTTGGATGATTTAATATTATAAAATGAAAATGTCAGAAAGGTAGTAATAGAGTGGGATATTCGTAATGTAAAGAGATGTGAGAGGGCTGTAATTTATGTGTGTGTGTGTTTTCCTCAATTGATTTTAGAGAGAGAGGAAGAGAAAGGGAAAGGTGTGAGAGAAACATTGATCTCTTGCCTCTTGCACCCCTCCCGATTGACCAGGGATTGAACCATAATATGGCTATGTGCCCTGACTGGGAACCGAACCTGTGACTACTCAGTTCACAGGACAATGCTCCAATCAACTGAGCCACACAAGGCCAGGGCTGTTTCTTGCATTTCTGTTTTATGTGAAGCCGTGATTTCTCCAAAAGAAGAGGTGTTTCATTTTTGTTGTTGTTGTTGTTTTTGGTAGAACAGAAGCTAGCTTCACAAACTGGCCATTGATATAGAACCACTTCCAACTAATAGGAATGCTTCTGTTAAGTTAGTAAGTATTCTGGAGTAATGGCAAACCAATGTTACAGAGAAGAATCAAAATATAAAAAGTAAACTTTAGCCACAGTAGCCAGTGTCTGAGAGAGAGATTGCATCTTTTCCTTTAAATCGTGGTATATTTCAACTTCTTTAGTTTTATTATTCTTTTATTATATTGAATTTGTTTAATATTGTAGTAGAATGATCTAGTACAGTGAGTTTTTTTCCTCAAAGTCTTATGTGTGTTTTTTCATTTTGCCATGTCTGTTATTATAGTACTAGGGGCCCGGTGCACAAAAATTTGTGCACTCGGGGGAAGGGGAGGAGTTGTCCCTCAGCCCGGCCTGTGCCCTCTTGCAGTCTGGGACACCTCGAGGGGGGATGTCCACCTGCTGGCGTGCCTGGCCAGCCTGGGTGAGGGGTGGAGGACCATTTTCAGGCTGCCCACAGCCCCTTCAGGGTTCGTGCACTGGGGGGTGGGAGGGCTGGTGAGTGCAGGTGTGGACATTTCCCACTGGAGGGCCCACGATTGAATATGCCTGGTGGGCCCCCACCGCTGAGGGGACACACCTGGTGTAGAGCTGGGTGGCGAGCCAGGGGCGGACACTGGTGCAGGATCCCTCGGTGGGGTCTGCTGCTGAGTGAACACACCCGGGGTGGAGCCGGGCAGTAGACTGGCTTTGGATGCTCCGCACTGTGCAGCAGACGCTCCCATACGCCCTGCGGAGGCCCCCAGGGGGCGGACAAAGGCAGCAGACCCTGGATGGGTGCTCCCACACGCCCCTGAGGAGGCCCCTGGGGTGGAGCCACGCAGCTGACCCAGGACAGGTGCTCCTCCATGCCTCGCGGAGGCCCCCGGGGCAGAGCCATGCAGTGGATCCAGAATGGGCGCTTCTTGATGCCCTGAGGAGCCCCCCGGGGCAGAGCCATGCAGTAGACCCAGGACGGGCGCTCCTGGACGCCCTGAGGAGGCCCCAGGCTGGGGACCGCCCACACACACACTGAGCTGACACACCTGGCACAGCTGTGCCAGCTGTGGAGGCTCCCAGTGCAGAGCCGCCCTGCCAGCCTCCATATTGGCTGGGTTAATTTGCATACAGCCATTGTGATTGACTGGTGGGTGTGGCTTAGGCATCTGGAAGAAACGGTCAATTTCAATATTATGCTTTTATTAGTTTAGATAATTGAAACACTGTTGCTTTAAGCTGAGGCCTAGGCAGGTAATGAAACCTCCTGTTTATTTCAGCTCCGTGTCTTCTATAATTGAAACATTGTTATCATGTGAACCCACCAGAGGTTCAGCCAGCCTAGGCAGGCAGTTGCAACGGAAGCCTCTGGTTTGCTCCAGCTCTGTGGCTGCCGGCCTCCATCTTGGCTGGGTTAATTTGCATAAAGCTCTCTGATTGGCTGGGAGGCGTGGCTTGGCTGGTGGGCATGGCTTAGGTGTCTCGGGTGATAGTCAATTTGCATATTATTCTTATTATATTAGATTTTATGTTAGATTTCAATTTAGAAACTAGACTATTATATGTATGCTTGTCTGTTATATATATATGTGTTTATCTATATTCAAAAGTCTATGAAGAGTTGAACAGATTTTGGACTTTGGGATGGGGTTTTATATTGTTTTCTTTAGAGTTATTGGGCATGTTATTTAACTTCTCTAAACCTTGAGTTTCTAATCTTTGCAATAATTAATGACCATTGCATAGGTTTAAGTAGTAAATAAGTAAACCTTTGCGGTGTCTTCCATACAGTAGATACTTAATAAAAGTAATTTCTTCTTTTAACGTCTTTTTAAAAGTTATTTCCAGATTTGATAGTGCCAGCCTATGTAATAAGAGGGTAATATACAAATTGACCCTAACGGCAGAACAACCAGGAATGACTGGTCACTATAACGTGCACTGACCACCAGGGGGCAGACGCTCAACGCAGGAGTTGCCACCTGGTGGTCAGTGCACTTCCACAGGGGGTGGGCTGCTCAGCCAGAAACCACCTCATGACTGGCCAGCGCAGAGGACAAGGCCTAAGCCATTAGATGGACATCCCTTGAGGTCTCCTGGGCTGCCAGAGGGATGTCTGACTGTTAGCTTAGGCCCAATCTCCCGGGGGAGCGGGCCTAAGCCCACGGGTGGACATCCCTCAAGGGCTCCTGGAATGCAAGAGGGCACAGGCCTAGAGAACCCCCCCTCCCCCCAAGTGCATGAATTTTTGTGCACCGGGCTTCCAACATCTACATAATTTTCTTCAAGTTTTCTAATCGTCTGCACAGAAGAGTAAGAGATAGTAAAGAAAATTATGTGACTTTAGATTAGTGAAGACAAAAGGAATTTGTTAGGGAAAGAGGGAGGCAAATTAAAAAGTTCTCAAGACAATTTTTTAAAATGTTTGCGTGACTGTTTTGTGTGGACTGGTATGACTTGTGAGGGTACCATTATGTACTAGGAATGTGCTTTATTGAACAATAAAGGGGGACTTTTATGAGTAGATTATGTAATTGTAAGGAACTTGGTAACATTAAGATGACTTAGAGGAAATGACAACAATGTGGCTAGGAAACTTTCCCACCCCCTGCCTTTTTTTCTGTTCTGAGCATTTCTGGTTATACACTATTAACTGTCATTATTCAGAAGAATATTAATTTTATTGACCTAGAGTAAGATCATAATTTCTAATATTTTTCTGTTTGGGGTACTTAATATTATAAATTTTAAAAGTAATATCTTCTGCAATCCTGATTGTAAATCCTTTGGGTATATTTGGGCATATACTTTATCCTTGTTAAAACAAGCTAATGTAGTCTGGCCCTATGGCTTGGTTGGAGTGTTGTCCCGTGTACCAAAAAGTTTTGGGTTCCATTCCTGGTCAGGGCACATAACTAGGTTGTAAGTTTAATCCCCTATCGGGCTGTTTACCAGAAACAACTAAAGCAACTAATTGATGTCTCTCTCTCTCTCTCTCTCTCTCTCTCTCTCTCTCTCTCTCTCTCTCTCTCTTCCTTTCCCTCCCTCTCTAAAAACTCAATAAAAACATATCCTTTGCTGAGGATTAAAACAATCAATCAAAAAAGCTCATGTCAATGTACAAAGCAATGCTTGTAGAAACATAGCTGCATCTAGTGAGCTGGCAAGAATAGGCATTTCAGGGGTAAACAGAAGATGTGAAATGACTTATATTGGTAATAACTATGTTATAAAATTTTCCTAAATATGTTCAGAAAATAGTTCCATATATCTGGTTGTTTTGTGGCTTACCTTCTGGTAATTATAGTGTTTAATACAAAAAATTGGGGTAACATAAAATTACAAAGAAGAAATCCCCAAATCAAAAATCAACCTAATCTTGTCAAGCAAAATCACTTTTAACTTTTTGATGTATGTCAATGTTGAATTTTTGCCATCTGTGAGTTGTGTGTATATTTAAAAATTATTTTATAAAAATTATATAATGTTTTTTTACTTTGAAAATTACTTAACAGTAGTTTCTTAGGACAGTTGTCTTTGATAGGAGAAAAATAGAATGAAGACCTTGATGGATAGAGTATTTGTAAGCTTTTCAGGTCATTAAGAGTGAGGCTGAGATTTTTTGAAAAAGCAATTAGAGAATTGAATTTTACCTGCAGTGTCCAGAATGACTTAAGTTTGGAGATGGGGTCCTTCATCTGATGAGAACTGTTTCTGTGATCACTCCTTTTAGAGCATTAGCAGAATTTTCCCCAGTGGGATTGTGATTTCTCTCCCAGAGTAGTCATAGAAGGCATAAGGGGAAAATAGAAGATAGAGACTTTCCTAAGATGAACATAAGGTAGAACCAGTCAGACACACACAGTTTCAATAAATATATTGATTCTAACAATGGTAAAGTTCTAACATGCCTGCATTTGGAAGGAACTTCTGGTTCTATCCACCTCTTAAACACCATTTTTTTCAGATAAAGAACTTAATTGACTTATTTAAAGTTGTGTAACTATTATGGGAGACAAGTACTTTTAAATAATGTGAAATTTATTACTTTCATACGTTTATTTTTTGCTTTGTATTTTTTAAATGTGCAATTTGCTTATCTCCCTCAGTTTTTCTACTCATTTCTATATATTCCCATGTTTTACTCCTCTTCAGTAGCGATTACTGTAAAATTAGTGTATATTTTAAAATCATTGTCTTTATTGAATAACTAGACGCCCAGTGCACGAAGATTCGTGCAAGAATGGGACTTCCTTCCCCTGGCTGCCAGCACTTCCTTAGCTCTGGCCGGAGGTGCCTTTCTGCCTTCCCACGCTGTCCAGAGGCT
>PVJC01037287.1:0-17281 GCA_004026665.1 Murina feae | reverse complement strand
CAATGTCTGTTTGCAAGCTGGCCAAGCTCCCCAGTGGAGACCCTCACCCCAGGGGGTGTGGCAAGCCTGGGTGAGGGTCTGAGGGCAGTTTTCAGGCCGGCCACAGCTCCCACTGACCCTACGGGCCACCCGCCTGGGAAGCTGATGGTTGGGTGGCACTGTCCACCCCATGGCCTCCCGGGTGGGGGCCCGCGGGGTCTGGCTACCTGTTCCCCACGCCCCGGAAGGCTCCCGCCTGGGAAGCCGCGGGGGGGGAGGTGCTGGTCGCCCCATGGGCTTCGGGGGGGGGCGGCGCAGGGGTCCAGCTGCCTGGTCCACGGGTGGGGTGGCGCTGGCCGCCCCATGGCCTCCCAGGCAGGGCCGCGGGGGTCCGGCCGCCTGTTCCCCGCGTGCCCCAGAAGGCTCTTGCCCAGGAAGTCAAGGCTGCAGCGGCGGGGCTGCGGGGATCCGACCACCTCCGACCACCGTCCAAGGCGGCCGGGCCGTGGGGATCCGGCTGCCCCGCCCCCGCGCCCCGGAAGGTCCGAGGCGGCCAGGCCGCGGGGATCCGGCTGCCCCGCCCCCGCGCCCCGGAACGTCCGAGGCGGCCGGGCCGCGGGGATCCGGCTGCCCCGCCCCCGCGCCCCGGAACGTCCGAGGCGGCCGGGCCGCGGGGATCCGGCTGCCCCGCCCCTGCGCCCCGGAACGCTCCGAGGCGGCCGGGCCGCGGGGATCCGGCTGCCCCGTCCCCGCGCCCCGGAACGCTCTGAGGCGGCCGGGCCGCGGGGATCTGGCTGCCCCACCCCCGCGCCCCTGAACGCTCCCAGGCGGCCGGGTCGCGGGGATCCGGCTGCCCCGCCCCCGCGCCCCGGAACGCTCAGAGGCGGCCGGGCTGCGAGGGTCTGGCTGTCCCGCCCCCACGCCCCTGAACGGTCCCAGGCGGCTGGTGGCGGGGCCGTGGGGATCCGGCCGCCCGGCTCCCGCGCCCCGGAAGGCTCCCGAGGCTGGGGCGCCGCCCCAGCCTCGGGAGCGTTCCGGGGCGCGGGCAGCCACCTGGTGCCCGCCTTCCCCTCACCCCGGCTTCCGCCTGGAAAGGCATCCGCAGGCCCAAGGCGCTGGATGCCTTCTCAGGCGGGAGGCTCCCAAGATGGCGGAGGCCGCAGCCCTGGAGAAGCCTCACACCAGGGCTGTGGCCTCCGCCATCTTGGCTGGGCTAATTTGCATACAGCCGCTCTGATTGGCTGGTGGGCGTGGCTTACCCTGTCTCGGAGAAACGGTTAATTTTAATATTTCGCTTTTATTAGTATAGACATGTTGTTATCACTTTTTTTGCCTTTGTCCTTTTGGGTCTGGTGATTGTTTTCACTTAAACCCATACTAAAGTTACTTTTCCTAAACAAAGTATGCTAATGAACATTGACTTTGTTCATTTGCTTTTCACTGGTACTTGGAGAACCTCTGATTACCAAGTGTATATTAAAAAATTGTTTCTTTGTTTTTCAGAGAGGCTGTGATAGCTATATGGTTTATTTGTTTGATAAAAGTAAAACTGTATATGAAGGACCATTTGCTTCCAGAAGTTTATCTGACTGTGTAAATTATATTGGTAAGTCTAGTGCATTTACTGACTGAGATTTAAATCTGAAATGATATCATTTTGATTGAACATGATTAGTAGAAATGGTTTTTGGTGTTTTTGTTTTGTATCTCATACTTTAGCTTACTATTTATGGTAAAAATTTTCTGTAGTTTGGAATGTGAAAAATCACCACCAGATCCCTCATTTGGGAAAAGACTTACTTTCTTCAGGATAACCCTCTCACAGATGAATGAATCTCCATTATTCATTAAGCCTACTTTTTAGTTTATTTTTCATTATTTAAGCATGCTCAAATCTTTCATTTTATTCTACAAATACTGCTTAATGTTCAATTGTTTTCATTTATTCTGTGAGAATTATTCTTTTCTTTTGAAGAAGGTAGCTGTCAATTTCTGTCTACCCCAAACTAAAATCAAGCACAAAATTGTAAAATCAAGAACAAAATTGTGCATAAGGGTTAATTTATTTCATCTTTCTTCTGTTACCTCTTAATTAGTTTTTAAAGGACAAATTTATAGAAAAAATGATCAGATAGCAGTACAGAGTTCTCATTATCCCTCTCCTCATTTGTAACATCTTATATTAGTGTTACAATAAATGAGCCAATATTTATTATTAACTAAAGTCCATATTTTATTCAGATCCCTTAGTTTTTATCTGGTGTCCTTTATCTGTTCTAGGTTCTCATCCAGGATGCCACATTGCATGTAATTGTCATTCTCCTTATGCTTTTCTTGGCTGTGACAGTTTCTCAAAGTTTCCTTGTTTTCTATGACTTTGACTGTTTTGAGGAGTACTGGTCAAGTATTTTGTAGGATCCCCCTCTATTGCAATTTGTCTAATTCCCCACCCCCTCATGATTAGACTAAGATTATGGGTTTTTGAGAGAAAGATCACAGAAGTACCATTCTTATCTATAATAATAAAAGTGTAATATGCTAAGTAGACTGGATGTCCTCCCAGATGACCTTCTAGACGAAGCCAGGGCTGCAATGGAAGCTCAGGTCACGGGTGCCTGCTAGTGGCCAGAGGGAAGCCAGTGCCTGCAACCAGGAAAGGAAGTCCTACTCTTGCATGAATTTCATGCATCAGGCCTCTAGTCACATTATATAAAGGGTACATACCATCAACATTATGTATGCTGTTGTTGTGATCCTTGATCACTTGGCTAAAGTAATATTTGTCAGGTTTTTCCACTGTGTAGTGTAGTCTCCCCTGACCCTTCTAATGCTGTACTTTTTGGAAGAAAATCACTATGTGGAACGCACATTTAAGGAGTGGGAAGTTATACTTCCCTTCCTTTAAGGTAGGACACCTATATAATTTATTTGTAATTCTTCTGCATACAAGATTTGTCTCTTCCATTTATTAATTTATTCAATTATATCAATACTAGGGGGCCAGTGCACGAATTCGTGCACCTTGAAAGGAACTGTGGGCTGTGAGGCTATGAAGCTGCAGTAGGCACAGGGGCAGGTCTCAGCCTATCCTCTGCGCCCCTGCCCAGCCCCGCCTGCCATGCCTCCAGTTCCCTGTCTGCCTGCAGCCTGGCTCCCACCACCGCCACTCCCACATGCTGAAGGTGCCGGGCCCGCTCCCACCCACTGATGGTGTGGAGTGATTGGGGCCAGTGCCAAGAGCAGGTGCGAGCAGCAGCTCTGGCACCATCAGTGGTGCAAGCCGGGTTGGCGCCGACAGCAGGTGCAAGTGCTGGGCAGGACCACGGTGCACGGGAGCAAGGAGTTTTCAGTAACCACCAGAGGCTCACCCCAGTGTCAGCAACTGGCACCCGCCTTGGTCTGGCGCTCCCTCTCATCTGCTCCTCCACCATCCTCCTTTTCTGCACCGGGCCCCTAGTAATTTCATAATATTAAAACGGCATTTCATTGAACTTAACAAACATCCACACCTGCCATGATTTTAGAGAGTAGTATTCCCTTTACCAAAGAAAGAGCAAGAGAATTATAAATAGATAAGAAAGCATATCTTATTAAACTGCTATTTACTCTGTATGTTTTCCTGAAGCTGAGTTGGTAGTTCAGGAGCTAACAATTAATTATTCAGAGGCAGAAAAGACCATAGAATATTGTGGAAGAGATGGGACTTGATTTAAAAATTGAAAGAATAAAGAATTTATATTAGTAAAACAAAAAAACAAACAGTATTCCAGGTTGAAGGAAAGCAAGAAAAAGAAACAGATTGTAGGAATAATCTCAGGCTTTGTGATTATGTAGTGAGTATGTCTTATCTCTATTTTCCCTTGTATTGGGAGCAGCGTTTGTGTATTACAGGTGTTCAGTAAATGTATGTTGAACTGAATGAAACAGTGACAAGTGGTTCTTTCTAGCATCGATGGGAATGATATTTGTAAGGATTAGAAATCAAAGAATGATTAGTGAACTCTAAAATCTTAAAAAGTAACTCGTCTTCTTTTTCTCTCATATATAGTACGAGACAGCAAAATACAGCTTCCAATTATACAGCTGCGTAAAGTATGGGCTGAAGCAGTGCACTATGTGTCCGGGCTAAAAGAGGACTACAGCAGGCTCTTTCAGGGACAAAGAGCAGCAATGTAAGTGGATTCTGTTGTTTACAGTGGCAGCGTCATGCACATTAACATTCAAGGATTAATCTTGCCAGTTTTCACAAATAATTTTTCATGCAATATGAAAATATTGGACCAGTTTGAAATGTAATTTTCTGATCATACTTGCAGACTTCTTGCTAATGGTATGAAACCATTCAGTTGCAATGGCTTAAGAGTAGTTTTTGAGCAGAACGTCTTAGTATAAAGAAACTGTGTTGCCACAACAGAAAGTCTTTAGAGACTAGATTCTACAGATCAGCTGTTTCTCTGATCTGTAATAGATTGATAGTAGAAACTTAGGCATTGGGCTTATGGCAATATAGTTTTTAAATTTTTGTTCAATATTTATGAAATGTTAATTTTTAAATTTTTTTTGGCTATGGTTTAGGTTAAGTCTTCTTAGATATAATACTAACTTGACAAAAATGAAGAACGCTTTGATCTCAGCATCTCAGCAACTGAAAGCTAAACTGGAGTTTTTTCACAAAAGCATTCAGCTTGACTTGGAAAGATATAGTGAGCAGATGACTTATGGGATATGTAAGTCTTGGGGTAAAGTATTTGAAAGAAGGGTCTCGTCCTCTGCTATTTTGCCTCCTTGCCTTGTATCAGTTGTTTCTCTTGCATTCAAGATTAGAACAAGAGACATGTTTGTTTTGAATATTAGCTTTTATTTTAACGTTTAGTTGAACAATGTAATAGGAATCTTCCCCTCCCCCAGTTGGACCAAAGTTAAATTGTTTAGCTCCTAAAAAATACCAAAGTGATTTAAGAATTTATGATTTTAGCCCTAAACCAGTTTGGCTCAATGGATAGAACATCGGCCTGCAGACTAAAGGGTCCCAGGTTCGATTCCGGTCAAGGGCATGTACCTTGGTTGTGGGCACATCCCCAGTAGGGGGTGTGCAGGAGGCAGCTGATTGATGTTTCTTTACTTTTTTTTTTTTTTAAATTTATTGATTTTTTTACAGAGAGGAAGGGAGAGGGATAGAGAGTTAGAAACATGGATAAGAGAGAAACATCGATCAACTGCCTCTTGCACACCCGCTACTGGGGATTTTCCCACAACCAAGGTACATGCACTTGACTGGAATCGAACCTGGGAACTTTCAGACCACAGGCCGATGCTCTATCCACTGAGCCAAACCAGTTAGGGCATTGATGTTTCTAACTATCCCTCTCCCTTCCTCTCTGTAAGAAATCAATAAAATATATTTAAAAAAAGGAATTTATGATTTTCAAGCTCCATATAAAAAACTAAAGGCTTGGTGCATGGATTTGTGCACTGGTGGGGTCCCTCGGCCTGGTCTGCAGGGATCAAGCCAAAACCAGCTCTCCAACATCCCCCGAGTGGTCCCAGATTGCGAGAGGGCTATTCTCGGGTGATGCACCCCGGAATCGGGCTCCCTCCTCTCTGATTCCAGATGTCACCAAAGACTGTAGCTGTCAAGTCACCACAGCTCACAGCTCCTGTGTTGAGCGTCTGCCCCCTGGTGGTCAGTGAACATCATAGCTACCAGTCAGACAGTTGCTTAGGTTTTTATATAGCTAGGTAGTTATAAAATCCATATTGGAGTGACTTCTTAGCCAAGGAAATCCTAAACTACTTATCTTTCTGTAAATAACAACACAAATAATTCTGTGTTTTTCCCCAAACCACCTACTTTGTAAGTCCCACTTTTTTTATTTTTCAGTATTTGACTTTAAGCTTATCTCCCTTCAGATACACTAAGGAAATGTAAAGAGTACAGTTAAAATCAAATAATAAACTGAAGAGGTCACAATCAGCATTTCTGTTTGTTTTTTTCCATTGAAACAAATCCTTTTTTTATCTGGTTTGTATACTTGTCTTGAGTAAAGTGTGTGTATCTTAGAATAAGTGATCAGCAGTGTCCAGGTGGGTGAATAAATTTACCCACTAGAGCTGGTTATGATTGAAGTTTTATTTCTAGTTATGTATTATAGGTATTCTGGTTAATGGCAAAACATTATCTCATCAAATTATCTTGATTTATTTTGTCAGTTGTATATCTGATACAGCGGTTAAAAGAAAATAAAGTAGAAAGAATCCATATCAGTTCTATATAAGATTAAATACATAGGTATCACTCAAAAAAAAAAAAAGAAGAAGAAGAGTCAAGTAGACATACTTGTGCTGATATTAAAAGATCACTTGGATCTTTAATGGCAGTGATGTTTTAATTTGGGGAATAAAAGCATAGAAAGGCAGGCATGTATAGATAGTCTCACTTGTGAAGGAAAGGGTATGTGTCTGTGTAGTATGATTAAATTAAGATCCTATAGGATGGGGTGTGGAGAGGAGGAAGAGTTTTCTTTTTTATATCCTTTTACAATGTTTGATTTTTAAAAAGTCATTTTCATGTGTCATTTAAATAATTTTGTTTCTTCTTTTGAAAGAGAAAACCATCTGTGTTAGTGTCCTAGGGGTGCCATAACCAATTACTATAAATTGAGTGTCATAAAACAACAGAAATTGCCCAGCTGGGTATGGCTCAGCTGTTGAACATTGACCCAGGAACCAGGAGGTCACCTGTTTGATTCACAGTCAGGGCCTATGCCTGGTGGGTGTGCAAGAAGCAGCCAATCAATGATTCACTCTCATCACTGATATTTCTATCTCTTTCTCCTTCTTTTGTCTGAAATCAATAAAAATATATTTTTGTAAAAAACACACAAAAAAAGAAATTTAGCATCTGACAGTTCCAGAGGCTAAAAGTCTGCTCTCAAGGTGTTGGCATGACCATGATCCCTCTGAAACTTGTGGAGAGGAATCCTTCCTTGCTTCTTCCAGGCTTCTGGGTTGTTTATCAGCAATCCTTGACATTGCTCGGCTTGCAGCTGTAGCACTTTAGTCTCTGCCTCTGTCGTCAAATGGAACTCTCCCTTCATATATCTGCATCTCTGTGACTCTTCTCTTCTTTTAAGGACCCTTGTTATACTAGATTAAAGGTCCAGATTGACCTCATGTTAACTTAGCCAACTATCTGCACTGACCCTATTTATAAATAAGGGCACATTCTGATGTACTGAGTTAGGGTTTCAGCATAACGTTTGGGGGGACGACTCAACCCATAACACCTTTTTGATGTTGATAGTCATGGAAGTGGGTAAGTCATTAATTAAATCTATGACTGTTTCTGAAATAACCAATTAAAACTTCTTTTTTTAGCCTCAGAAAAAATGTTAAAAGCATGGAAGGAAATGGAAGAAAAGGCTATCCACTATGCTGAGGTAAAATCACTGAGCTTGTTCTGTGTGTTTATTTCTGAGGTCTCCCTTAGAAACTTTCTTTGGTTTTGATATGTAGAGTATCTTTCATGTCATTCCTGATTATCAACTATTCATAGTTGATATAGTGGATAAAATTAGTGTTTTGTGTATATAGTGAATAAAAACAAAGGTGTTGGATAAATGAGACTACTAGTAAACTAAAGCCTCCATGAGCTTCAGTTTCCATATTATATTATGGGGACTATGCATACATTTTCTAATAAGGTTATGCAGATTGAATGGTAATAATAAGTGGCAGTTATCACTGTAAAACAACAGTGATATACAACTGATTTAGATAGGATGGCTGCACATCCTGATTTACCTAGGTCAATCCATTTGCACCTGCCTTGCCATAATTATCAATGGTACTTTCATTGTCAACATTATGCAGGTTTGCACAATAAATTATATGGTCACATTAGGTATAGGTTATTCTCTAGGTGACAGATTCCTTCCTTACATTTGTCTATGGTCCTACTAAATTGTTGCTGTCCTTGGTGCGAAAACTTACCCTAAGAATGTGGGTGGAACAGTTAGTATCCTGGGATGGGAAATCTAGTGTCTTTATCGTTCTTATTTCAAGGCAGTTGGGAAGAAGAGGCAATGAAAATCGGAACTGAGATGAAGTGGTTTTGATGGTCATTTTCTCTCTGTGTTGTTAGTGACACATATTCTTTTACTTCTCAGGAGGAGAAAGCAAATGCTAGTAGTTTACTGTTGTTAGGAGGGAAAAGTGAGAAGCTAGAAATAAGTATGTTCTCATGTGAAAGATTATCAGAATCTGAAAGATAAAAGACTTACATAAAATCAGTATTTCATATTAAATCATTTATTGCTCCTCTTCAGGAGTCATTCTTTATCTGAGTTCTTCTCTGTATTGTGTGGTGGTGAGCCTGTCATTCCTTTTACATTTCATCATACTGTAGGTAGGTGTCATTGGGTACCTGGAGGACCAGATCATGTGCCTGCACACTGAAATCATGGAGCTACAGAAAAGCCCTTATGGGAGACGTCAGGGAGACTTAATGGAATCTCTGTAAGGACATATGCCATTGGTATTGGTATTTATAATTTTTTGTAGCAGATCACTCTTTCTGTGTACTTTTGGCATGTTTAGCCTGTATGTGTTTACTCTCCATAGTTTTCCTTTCCCCAAAAAGCTTGGCATCATTTTTAAAAAGGAAGTTTTTCTTCATCACTGGAAATTTTGGAAATAACTCATAGGGTTGACGTTTGCCATATATATATATATATATATATATATATATATATATATATATATATATGTTGATTTTTTACAGAGAGGAAGGGAGAGGGATAGAGAGTTAGAAACATCGATGAGAGAGAAACATTGATCAGCTGCCTCCTGCACACCTCCTACTGGGGATGTGCCCGCAACCAAGGCACATGCCCTTGACCAGAATTGAACCTGGGACCCTTCAGTCCGCAGGCCGACACTCTATCCACTGAGCCAAACTGGTCAGGCGACCTCTGCTATTTTAATCAAAGAATCTTTTCATGTGACTTAAGAATTTTTCAAGTATTCTAAGTTACAAACTATTTCCCTACTTACCATAGGTATTGTCCATTAAATGCCCTAAATGAAGTTAACTTTCTAAATGTTTGGATTAGAAACTTCAGATATTTGTCTCTAATCACAAGCCATAATTTTTGCACATTTAAATGTTTCTGGTGCAAGGATCAGATATGTGGTGGTAGACCACAGCAGATAAGAAGTGTATTACACTTTGCATTTTAAGATCTTGCTTACTACTCAGTGAAAGTCTCTGTAAAATATTCTTTGGCAATATATACTTTAAAATTGGATCATTATTCTCTTCAAATAATATTACTCATTTCAAGTTGTGGATTATTAGAGTCATTAAATTATCTTCACATAGAAACATATTTTCTCTTTTGTAGGGAACAGCGTGCCATTGATCTGTATAAGCAGTTAAAGCACAGACCTCCAGGTAAGACACTTTCATCACAGTACACAAAGGCATTTTAAGAAACCATCCCCAGCTAACAAATCCTAGGGATTGGATTTTAAACCAGCCGCAGAATAAGTACCAGTTTTGGTATTTCAATTGAGATATTTATATGTAACAGCTTTTAGTTTGTGAGAATTTAAGAGATTAGGAAGGCAAAGTTACAAGAAAATTGAGATAGAAAAAATTTTAAGGAAAACTTGAAAGGAAGGAACAAAAGAGGGAAAGGGGGATTTAAAGAGAAAGAGGAAGCAAGAAAATGTGGGAAAGTTGGAAAAATTTAAGTGCTGCTTAAGATTAGAGAGGATGGTAGGGAGTTGATGCTACAGGTTCAGGTGTGGAATGGTCAGAGAGAAGGCTTATGTGCTGGGCCAAAGCAATTTACCTTGAAAAGGAGGCTTTCATCTAACCTGGTCACCAGTTGCTTGCTTCATTGACAAAACCATCTTTTTGAACATCTGTTGAATACAGAGCATAGGCTACTGGAAAGAGCATAGGATTGGGAATTGGAAAGCTTGAATTTAGATTGGGCATTTTCCTGGCCAAGTAACTTGGACAAATTACCTAATCTCCCTCCATCTCCTTTCCCTTTTCTGCAATATGGAGTTGAAACCTAGCTTTACTAACTCAGTGTGTGTGTGTGTGTGTGTGTGTGTGTGTAATTGTGTAATGCTTTAGAAATTATAAAGTATTATGTACCTGCAAGATACTAACCTTTAGTTAAAAATTGATTTGTTTTGAAGGGTATCTATGAGTCCTTTCATTAGTGTATGAGATTTGGCTTAAGCCAGTTAGCTTTTTCTAAGTTTTTATGGGCAGTGAACAGATGAATAAACATGAAAATCCAAGCAATCTAGTTGGAGCAGGAGCCTCCTTCCTTTGAGGCAGTGAAAGTTAGATGAATTATCTTACTGTTTCTAAATAAATGATGTTTATTATCCAAGAAAGATTGATCTTTTGGCTAAAAGGCTGCATGTGTCTGAGGCTTGGGTTAGTATGGGTTAAAGGTAGCTGAGGATACAATTATAAATGTATATATCTATGTATGCACAAACACATACTTTTAGATATATAATTATCCTATATAAAAAAAGAGTAATATGTAGATCAACCCTAACAGCAGAACCACTGGGAATGACTGGTCACTATGACACACTGACCACCAGGGGGCAGACACTCAATGCAGGAGCTGGCCCCTGGTGGTCAGTGCGCTCCCACAACGGGAGCTCTACTCAGCCACAAGCCAGCTGATGGCTGCCAGCTCAGTGGCGGTGGTGGGAGCCTCTCCTGCTTCCTCAGCAGCACTAAGGATGTCCAACTGCAGCTTAGGCCTGCTCCCCGCTGGCAAGTGGACATCCCCCGAGGGCATCCCAGAGAGATGTCTGACTGCCAGCTTAGGCTCGATCCCCTGGGATTGGGCCTAAGCCAGCAGGTGGACAACCCCCGAAGGGTCCCAGTCTGCAAGAGGGCACAGGCCGGGCTGAGGGACCTCTCCCCCCCCCCCAGTGCAAATTTTTGTGCACCAGGCCTCTAGTAGATATATAATCTTAAAATCATCTCAGTTTAGTTTTGAATTTAAGTGGAGATGTTATCAATTAAAACTAGTTTCAGATTTTTAGGCATTTTTGTTTGGAGGCTGACATGTTCATGCAGAAGAGAGGTTATACCCACTGACTGAGGTCTTTTATAGAGCACTCCTACAGTGACAGCACGGAGATGGTGAAGATCATTGTGCATACTGTGCAGAGTCAGGACCGGGTTCTGAAGGAGCTGTTTGGTCATCTGAGGTAGAAAAATATTTTTATTTCTTATTTAGAAGCCAGGGTATTTTTATCAGATTCTTTCAAAGTATAATATCCCTTTTGATAAATACATTAGATTCAGGAAGAGTTCTGGCAGTATCTTGGGTATCTTGACCACCATTGTGTACATTTAGGTGTCCTGTTTTTGTGCATTGCTTTGGAGATCAGACATTAAATATGCCTCTGATTGTGGTTTATTTACTTAGTGGGTTTGGGAGTATGTTGTATTGTCTTGAAGGATGTGTAAGGGTCTGACTTTGATTTCATCTCTCTAGCAAGTTGTTGGGCTGTAAGCAGAAGATTATTGATCTACTGCCCAAGGTGGAAATGGCCCTCAGTAACATCAAAGAAGCTGACAATACTGTCATGTTTATGCAGGGAAAGAGGCAGAAAGAAATATGGCATCTCCTTAAAATTGCCTGTGTAAGTAACTTTTAGTGAATTATTTAATGTGACATTGATATGCTCTTATTCCCCGAAAAAGGAATTTTTGTCAGCATGACCTGGGCCCTCTTGAATGTGTATATTGTGTTGGGTCAATGCTTGTGTTCTTTGGTTGGTGTCTGACAGCGGTTCAGATGAAGGACTTCATGATCACCCTTCATTATCTTTCCTTTCCAATCTCATGTTTTTATACTCCTCCAAGCCCTAGACCACTGTGGTATCCCAACATGATTTGGGGATAGACATGCCTGACTAGTCAATCAAAAAGATCTTTTGTTCAAGTGGGTTTTTTTATCCTTCCAACTAAAGTGGAATAAGGTGGGCAGATACATAATGAAGAATGGGCTTGGGGACAGGATAGTGATATGTAATACCCACTACTGGAAATAGTTTTGTGCAGAAATACTCTAGGTGTACATATAAGTTGTGATAGAAATATAAGTCTTAGATGAATATGGTAGGAAATTAGTGAAGATGCTTGTCTATAATATTTTTTTTCTCCTTCAGACACAGAGTTCGGCTCGGTCCCTTGTAGGGTCCAGTCTAGATGGTGCAGTAACTACCCCTCAGGCATCAGCATGGCTGCCCCCGACTTCAGCAGAACGTGAACATCCTCTGTCATGCGTGGTAACTCCTCAAGATGGGTGGGTTCACTTTGTAACAATAGATAGTTGTTTTTATAAGCAATGATAGGAATGAGGCAGTAGAGCATAGTGGTTAAGGCATAGTCTTCAGTGCTCTATAGACTAGGGTTGAGTCCTGACTGTCCTTTTGTAATAACCTTGTGCAATTAACTCTTTTAATGTTCACATTTCCTCGTCTGCAAAATGGGAATTGCTGTGAAAAGTCAGTTAGACAACAAATGTAAAGTACTGGGAAGTAAATATGTTTTCAGCAAATGTTACTTATTAGTTCAATTCATGTTCTAAGTTCTCTCTCTGTTATTGGCTTATTAGTTCTTTTACCCAAACTTTATTCTTCCCATAATCATTTATCTTGAGCAATTTTTCTGTCCTTTTGCATTTGTCATTTTGGGGTCTTGATCACCCTGATAAATTACTGAGTTTAATCTACTTTATTTTATAACTTAGTGTTTCTAACATCAGACTTCTTAAATGCCTTAAATCAGTTTTGCAAATAAGAACTGAAGTGTGAAGCCCTATATTTTCTTTTATTAATTCCTACTCTCCTGCTAAAAGCTAAATGACTATCCCTTTCTGTTATTTTTCTCAGCATAAGGTGTGCCGTACCCAGAGCCAGTGGCTCTATGCTAGCTTGTGTATTGTCGCTTTTCTCACAATTCATGGAGACCTCTACAGTACCAGCATTTCCTGGAAGCTCTGCCCATAATTAGTTTTGCAGAAGTGCAGCCATGTTACAGCACTGCTCAGGAGGTCATGCAGTTTGCATATTCTGTACTCTACTTATATGAGAGAAAAGCACATGGCAGGAAGGCAAGCTGATAACAGGTATTTTATTTTTTTAAAGAAGGCAAGTTCCAGGTTATATCCTGGGGTCATTGTGGATTTGACCTGGTATATAATACATCCACAGCTATAGCAAAGGCTATAATAAATTATATAGACTTTAGGAAATAATCTCAATCAGAGTTAAATCACGTAAATTTTAATACATTACGAACCTTTTTGCTTTCATTAAAGGCATGTAGTTTTGTTAGGGGATGCTAATGGTTCCAGATGTCATCTTTATACAGTGAATTGCAGATTTGAGGTCGTGGTTATTTGCAAAACAAAATTTCTGTATCTGACAGGAATTTTAAATATACTTTTCTGTAGGAATACATTATAAAGAAAAACTGATTTCAATTATTATGTGATACTTAACCGCCAGGGATTGGGAACTGTTGGCCTTAATTTTTCCATCTGTTGAAAAGGAGCTGAATTAGAATTTAGTTCTAAGATAACAGTGGCTATCATCCATAGCCTCAAATTGCTTCTAATAGGGTAGGAACTCTGAGGGGCTGGTAAAAGGCGAGAATAGGGGCCAGATGAAAGAGGAAAGCATGGAAGGTGGAAACCAGAATCAGGATTGCCTTTTAATGTAAACTTCCGGGAACCTTCTCAGTTCCGGTCAGCTCCTCTGTCACTGTTTTCGTCTGCTCTTCTCAGGAATCAGCTTGCTTGTTTCATTTTTTCATTGCTATCATCTGTAGTTTCCAACCAGCTTTTCACCTTCCCTGATCTTTGCAGAACAGATTATACTTTTGTATCTTCTCCCTTGCATTTGTTTCTCTGAAAAGTCAGCATGGTGATGTTCTTCCTACCTTGTAATGAAAGGGAAATATTCCCGAAACAAAAAGATCTTTCATCTATCTGTGCCACAAGGACCTACTCCCATACCCCCATCCAGTTTGCATTTCTGGGTGCGTGGGTGTGTGTTGAATATAAGTGTCACTTTTATTTCAGAGGAAAATCAGATTGGAATTATAGTGGACTTATTGTTAAAGCTGGGCAGAGGCAACAGTTGGAGTAATAGGCAAGACTATGCCTCTGGGTGGGAAGGATGAGGAAACAGAAGCCTACAGGAATCAGCTGCATTGGGGTACAGGGGTGCAGGAAGGGCATTGATCATCCTGACCCTGAAGACCAAAAAATAGAGGAAATTCATATGTTCTTTTGCTGAATTTTAAAAGGCTTTTCCCCTCCTCCCCCCCCCCCCAGGGAGACTTTGGCACAAATGATAGAAGAAAATGTGAACTGTCTTGGCCATTTAAGCACTATTATCCATGAAGTAAATGAGGAGCAGAGCAGTAGAATGATGGTAAGTTTTATATGGACATGGATGTATGTTTTAGGTATTTTGCAAAGGGTTTAACTTTCCTTAACTGGCATTTGGATGCATATGAGGAACAGAACTGAGGGGAAAGAGAAAGAGCATTTGAGGACTATCCTTGACCTCAAATCCCCATCTTCTCTTACTCATGCATATACTAGAATTATGTCATCAGTAATCTTCAACAGTAGCATTAAATGATTGGTGAGCTTTCTTTGCAATATGATCTCTGAAATTAAGTAGTTTGTGCTTTCCTGCTTCAACAATCAATTTTCTCCAATAAGATGGTGCATGATTTATATTGTAATTCAAATATAGTAACTTGCATACATATGAATACTGTAATTATAGTTGTAATTAATAGAAGTATTTATATTAATAAGATTTAGTTATTGTGAATTACTGAATTAAAACTTGGAGAAACTACAATAAAATGTTTACTGGATTAACTTTTATTACATTTAGTCTCAAGATCAACTCTTTATATTTCCCTTAATTATTTGCTTCAAATATTTATTAAAACTCTGAAGTATCTTTTTAATTAGCAGAAAATAAGGCAAACTAAATTCTAATTACAACTTATTTATGCTCTTAATTTTTAAACTTTTGTTTATATAATGTACGGACATATTTAGAAAACTTGCAAAAATGAACACCCAAAACCTACCACTTATAGTCAACATCTAATTGTAATTTTTCATGACTGGTTTTAGAATCTTGATTGGAGTTGGTTAACAGAATGACTTACCCAATTCACTGTGCCCAAACCAATGGAAGTTGTTGCTGCACATGTTCGAAATTTGTTTTCTCCCATGAAACCATTCTTCAGACACCATCCAATGGAAGAAACGGCTGTGATCAACAACTATCTATGGGTGGCTATATTTGGCTTTGGGTAATGTTAACTCCTGAACAGATACAATTTTATGTTGGTGAACTTGTTTAAAAACTACCGCTAGTTAGGAGCATCATTGCCATCTGTTTGTTTTTAAACTTTGTAAAACATTATTTATTTAACTGACTAAAAATACCTTTTAACTATTGGACATAAGGCCAAAAATAATATATACAGAGAAGAAAATCTCAATTAATGTGTTCCAAGTACATATTGTCTGCCTATGTTTCTGTGGCAGAGACTGCTCACCAGTAAAATTGTACTTCTTGAAAAATAAGCCCTACCTCCTTGTGTTGCACTCAGCAGTGCTCTTTCTGGCATCATAAGGAGTTGGGTCAATCCCATTTTCAGTTTTATTACATATTGGACAGTACATCTGTGCCTTCAGTACCAGGGGACTGTCCTAAGTGTGCTATGTGTATATGTATTTAAGATGTACATTTAGTAATATCAAAGAAGAAATGTTAATTTATAATGTATTTGAAAACATCTGTGTGTTTTTTTCATTTGTAAAAATGAGTCATTTGTTTTAGGAATCTTACATGTTTTGTCATATCAATATAAAGGTCTGCACTCCCTTATCTGTAAATCCAAAACCCAAAAAGCTCTGAAAACAAGGTTCTTCATAAGCTGGTGACAAAACTCATTTGCTTTCAAATCCAACTTGAACTGACAATTGAATCAACTTATCCCATCTAGTATGAATCTTCATTTATTTTGCTGCAAAAATATTAACATGTTTAATTATTTGGTGGGGGAGGCTGCTCCATAGACCGTGTTGGGTGTGTGTGTAGTATGTACTGAATTACCTTTCTAAAATCTGAAAATTTTATAATTCCGAAACATCTGGCTCTAACAATTTCAGATAAAGGATTGTGGATCTATTATCTGTTAGGTAATTTAGAACATACCTGTTTTTTAAAAATGTGAAATGCTTTTGTATTATAGACAGTTTTTCACTTTGTGTATTAAATGATTTTAAATTACTTTTTGATTCTCTTTTCATTAAAATCAGATGAATATAGTTGACCCCTGAACAAAGTGGGGGTTAGGGGCGTCAATAACCACACAGTAAAAAATTTGAGTTTCACTGTAGCTTCTATACTTGGCCCTTCACATCTGTGAATCCAGCCAACAGGTTGGGAATGTGAAAATACTGTTTCGAGTCATGGCTGGTTGGACCTGCAGGCATGAAACCACCGAATAAGAACAGCTGACTATTTTTTAAAAACTGTACAGGACTTTTGGGCAAGGTGGTGGCATAGGTAAATGTGGTACTTGCCTTCTCCCACAACCACAGCAAAATTTCAGCTAAACTGCAGAACCACCATCACTCAGAACCACCTGAAACCTGGTTAAATGAAGTCCTACACCTAGGGGATGAAAGAAGCCACATGGAGACCGGTAGGAGGAGCAGAGATGCAGATCGGGCTGGTCCCACACCCCCGTGTGGTGGATAAAAATGGTGAAGGATATCTCACCTGCAGAGGTCCCTGAGGAGGGAGAGTTCCCAGCCCCATGCCCAGGGCCATTTGGATATTTATAATATCACTAGGGACCCAGTGCACAAAAATTTGTGCACTCGGGGTGGAGGGAGTCCCTCAGCCCGGCCTGTGCCCTCTGACAGTCTGGGACCCCTCAGTGGATATCCTATGATGGCCCCAGTCTGCCAGGCGCCTTTTGTGTGTGTGTGTGTATGTGTGTATGTGTGTGTGTCACCACTGGGGACCTGCCCCCAGCTGCATCTGAGGCTCGGAGCAGTCCTCCTGTGTGTCTACCTGCTGGGGGCCTGCCCCAGGCACACCGTGGAGGCTTGGAGCAGGCACCCCCTCTATGTTGATCTCTCAGACTCTTGCCCTCCCCTGCATGTTGTTCTCTTTTTTGAGCTGTGGCCAG
>PVJC01037286.1:0-17298 GCA_004026665.1 Murina feae | reverse complement strand
GTTCCCTGTGACTTGCACCTTTGCCAGTCAGGGCCCCTTCCTTTTGAAGGAGAAATGTGCCAAGGCTCCCTGGAGTCCCCCTCCCTTCTTCAGTCATCTAGTCAGCTCCACATCAAAACAAGTTGTTTTTTTAATATTTATTGTTGAAAGCATTACATATATCCCCTTTTCCCCCCATTGACCTCTCCCACCCCTCCCTTCCCCCCAAACCTGCACCACCCTATCCTCTGTGTCCACGGGTTATGCACATATGCATATGAGTTCATTGGTTGATTTTCTCCTCCATCCCCCTCTCCCCTGCCTTCCCTCTGAGGTCTGACAGTCTATTCAAAAAAACAAGTATTAAAGGACTTTGCACAGAAGAAAGAGCCTGGAAGCTTATACAGCACAACATCGACAAGTTCTTGGTGGGTCAAGGACCTAATGACTGCCATGTTGTGAAGAGCAGTTTCCTCGCTTGGAGAAGTTGCCATATTGAGGCCGAATTTTTGGACTGGAACCCAGATTCTTTGTCTGCTGGAATCGAAGAATGAATCAGAAAGTGGCCTAGCAAAGGTGGAGACTTATTGAAGAACAAGTACAGACTCCCACATAGGGAGAGGGAAGAGTCCCACAGAATGGACTCCCACGGAGAGAGGGGAAACGAGTCCCACTGAGTCCCTTTTCTCTAGGATTTATAAAGGCTGCAGATCGTTGTGCCTTGATAGCCCTTCTGATTGGTCAGAATTCCCTTCTGATTTGGTCACTATAGCAACCCCTGAACTCAAAGGTCAAACCTCACACTGGATTGTGAGGCTCTCCTCCCTCACTGTTCTCCTATTCCTTCTGGGCTTTCTTTCCTCCTCTTTATTCTGTAAATATAGACCTTTCTTGGCTACTTCCAGTTCCCTTGTCTTATGGTAATATACCTGCTGCTGCTTCCTTATCTTATGGAAATGTAACTGCACCTGGCTTCCTTGGGTTATGAAATCTACCTTCTCCCAGTCTGCAGCCTCGTGCTTTTCCTTGGACCCCAATTCTAAAAAATCCCTAAGCCTGCCTATATTCCCCACCCCAAATTCCTGCTTCAGTATCTCAAGGATGAGAAATAGAACTGGAATTCACCTTTTTGATAGTTTTATCAACAGGGTTTCTCATCTTGGACACTGTTGACCCTGGCAGGATAATTGTTTGTTATGCAGGGCTATCTTGTGGGTTGTAGGATGTTTATTTAGCACATCCTGGCCTCTGCCCACTACATGCCCACTACAGTAATATCTTCCAAATCAAACAACAAAAATATCTCCTACACATCATTTACTGACCTGGAGTGGAGGAGCAAAATGGCCCCCAACAAGAGACGACTGTTTGCTCACGTTTCCAACAACCCTGCGTTTTGCTGCCTTTGGAGAATTACTCTTCTGTGCTCTCCCAACAGAAGCTGGGATGCTAGGTAACGGACACTGCTGCTGCTGACTTTGCATTCTGTGAATTTT
Organism: Murina feae; assembly: GCA_004026665.1. Classification (NCBI taxonomy): domain Eukaryota; kingdom Metazoa; phylum Chordata; class Mammalia; order Chiroptera; family Vespertilionidae; genus Murina; species Murina feae. The sequence goes on along the minus strand of PVJC01037286.1, from coordinate 15,823 downwards.
CCTCAGTTTCTACAGTGAACATGCATTACTTCTACAATCAGGGGAGATTAAGTGAAGTCAAAGACACACCTCATATTTGAGAAACACACGTCTAAATGGGTCTTTCTGAGGAGTCAGCCCTTTGAATAATTCATGGCTTGGGTTCAACTGGGGGAGGACATCAGGAAGCTTCCAAACCGCTAACCATTTAACAGTTTTACATAGTCAATGGCAATCACATGGCTTCTACCTAGAGTTTGAAAGCTTTTTTGTTTTACAATTTCAGGGCTTTTGTATTGCAATGTACGCAATTAGAATACTGTTAGGTGGGAGTTCTTAAAGGCAAGATGACTGTATCAAGAAAAACTTAGACTTTTGCTTAGTGTTTGTTGCTGTTTGTTTTATTTTTTATTTACTTTTTAAAAATATATTTCTTGCCCTAGCTGGTTTGACTCAGTGGATTGAGCGTCGGCCTGCAGACTCAAGGGTCCCAGGTTCAATTCCAGTCAAGGGCATGTACCTTGGTTGCGGGCACATCCCCAGTGGGGAGTGTGCAGGAGGCAGCTGATCAATGTTTCTCTCTCATCAATGTTTCTGGCTCTCTATCCCTCTCTCTTCCTCTCTGTGAAAAATCAATTAAATATATTAAAATATATATATATTTCTTTACTGGTTTCAGAGAGGAAGGGAGTGGGAGAGAGAGAAATAGAAACATCAATGATGAGAGAGAATCACTGATCGGCTGCCTCTCGCATTCCCCCTACGGGGGATCGAGCCCACAACCAGGGCTTGTGCCTTGGCCGGAATCAAACCTGGGACCCTTCAGCCCGCAGGCTGTCGCTCTATCCACTGAGCCAAACCGGCTAGGGCTGTTTTATTTTTTAAATACATTTTTATTGAGTTTAGAAGAAAGGGGGAGGGAGAGAGAGAGAGAAACATCAATGATGAGAGAGAATCAGCTGCCTCCTGCACACCCACTACTGGAGATCGAGCCTGCAACCTGAGCACGTGCCCTTGACCACAACTGAACCTGTGATCCTTCCAATGCTCTATCCACTGAGCCAAACCGACAAGGGTACTGTTTATTTTTTAACCTGTTATCTGAGGCCAAGTAGGTTGCACCTCGCCAAAGTCTGTCTCTGACTCTCTACCTCTTTGCTGCCCTTAGGTGGAATTAGCTGGTATTATACTAAAGGCTGCACAGAGACCTTAGCCGATTGCTTCACGAGAACGATAAGGCATGGTGTGATCCAGACTTCTCACTGCTGCCATCATCCAATGTGCAACTTCTGACCCAAAAGTCCTTATCCAAACTGCTTGACTGATCAGTCAGTCTCAAAGCCTGACCTGGTCAGCACAGGATGACAGCTACCATCCATCCGCCCTCTGCAGAAACCTCAGACCTTTGCAGGTTGTAAAGAGCTATGATCTGAAACTGATTCTAGCTTCCAAGGTGCCTAACTTCCCCACCAACTCCAACTCATCTCAGAAACATCCTTTCAATACCATTTCTCTCCTCTCCTCTTTCTGCTTAACTCCCCTTCTGATGATTTCATGGCTACAAAGAAGTAAAAATGTGAGTGATTCCCTGAGTAGAAATATGTACGTCTCTAGTTTACTAATTTTCCCAAATATTCCCATAAGTCATAGGGCTCCTCAAACTTTTTAAACAGGGGGCGAGTTCACCGTCCCTCAGACCGTTGGAGGGCCGGACTATAGTATTTTTTTAAAAAAAACCACTATGAACAAATTCCTATGCACACTGCACATATCTTATTTTAAGCAGGATAGGCAGCGGTGACAAAAACACCTGGAAGGCCGGATAAATGTCCTCGGCGGGCGGCATGTGGACTGCAGGCTGTAGTTTGAGAATGCCTGGTCCATAATATAGTGATAAGTGAACTATAGCGCAAGACACCCAATGACCTGGAAGGGTTCATTTGATTTCCAAAGTGAACTGCTTTGCTCTTTTGGGGTAATTTACAGTATGGAAAAAGCTAATTTAACAAATATCATAGGAAAAATAAGCCATACATCAGCAAAGCAGACCTGACAGAACTATGATCCAAAATAGCAAAGGGCTCAAACAGGTGCAAATGTTGACACTTTTTGCTCCCATTTGCCTCAGGATTTGCTCATATTCTGCATTTCTATACCCTAACCACACCTAAGGATGTTGGCTTGTCTAATTTTGGCAGATTAAACCGTTCAGCTTGAGCAGGGCAATAGGTTCCCATCCACAAGGAATTAAAAAAACACACAAAAACTTAACTGCCCTTCACATTTTTTTAACATGCCACATAATCAATTATTCTCATTCAATGCCCTACTTATATAACTTCAAGATTATTGTATTTTAACATTTAAATTTGCTTTTCTCTGTATTTTTAGAAGCTTGAGAAATTCAAGTCATCCTAATATATAAAAAGCAACAGTCTGTAACGACTGAAGGCTCAACTAAATATTGGAAGTCATTCCTGCAATCAGTGCTGGTTTACTGTGGTGGCCCAGCACTGACTGCCACCAGTGGGGACGCAGCGACCCAACACTAACTGCTGAGAGGGCCTAAGTTCAGGCCCAGAGAGAGGTCCGGAGAGAGAGGTAGGGTCTGATCCGCAGCCTCCATGGCAGCTGTTGATCAGCCGTTGCCTCTCTTTTTCTCTCCGGGCTTCACCAACAGCCACTCCTCTGTTTCTCTCAGCCTCCAGTGGGGTGCAGCTGATCAGCTCTGCCTCTCTAATCAGGCCTGGAGATAGGTCCTGAGATGCTGACTGGCATAGAAACTGACCAATCAAAACCAAATCTGGGTGAACTTTGAAAAGTCAATGGTTTCTAGGAGGTGGAGCTTTTGATGCTGACTGGCATAGAAACCAACCAATCAGAACCAAATCTGGGTGAACTGTGAGAAGCCAATGGCTGCCTAGGAGGTGGAGCTTTTGAAGCTGACTGGCATAGAAATCAACCAGTCAGAACTAAATTGGCTGGAAGGGGAAGGCAGTTGGGGGGTGAGATCAGGTTGGCAGGGGAGGGAAGTTAGGGACAATCAGGCAAGCAGAGGCAGTTAGGGGTGATCAGGCTGGCAGGGGAGGGCAGTTAGGGGTGAGATCAGGCAGGCAGGCAGAGAGGTTAGGAGCAATCAGGAAGGCAAGCAGGTGAGCAGTTAGGAGCCAGTGGTCCCAGATTGTGAGAGGGATGTCTGACTGCCCGTAAGGATCAGGCCTAAACTGGCAGTCGGACATGCCCAAGGGGTCCCTGATTAAAGAGGGTGCAGGCTGGACTAAGGGAATCCCCCCTCTGTGCACAAATTTTGTGCACCAGGCCACTAGTAAATAATAAATCTCAACCTTCTGTTGTCTTTTTCTTAAAACCTAGGATTCTCACACACAGTGGGCTCTCAATAAATATTTTTCTACAAATTTCAAAGAAAAACAAGTATTTAAAAAAAAAAAAAGTCCAAGGAAACTAGACATTTCCCTCCACTTATTTCAAATACTAGGGGCCCGGTGCACAAAAATTCATGCACTTGAGGGGGTCCCTCAGCCTGGCCTGTGCCCTCTCGCAATCTGGAACCTCTTGGGGGATGTCCACCTGCTGGCAGGCCTGGCCAGCCTGGGTGAGGGGCTGATGGCTGTTTGCAGGCTGGCCAAGCTCCCCAGTGGGAACCTTTACCCTATGGGGGTGTGGCCAGGCTGAGTGAAGGGCTGAGGGCCGTTTTCAGGCTTCCCACAGCTCCCACTGACCCAACGTCCCAACAAGGCTGGCTGGAATCAGGTTTCTGGGTTTTATTTATCTTCTATAATTGAAACTTTGTTGCCTTGAGCAGAGGCCTGGCCAGCCTAGGCAGGCAGTTTCAACTCCATCACTGGTGCAACGGAAGCCTCCTATTTGCTCTAGCTCCGTGGCTGCCAGCCTCCATCTTGGCTGGGTTAATTTGCATAGAGCCACTCTGATTGGCTGGTGGGTGTGGCTTGGCTGGTAGGTGTGGCTTAGGTGTCTTGGCATGATAGCTAATTTGTATATTACTCTTTTATTAGATTAGATGTTTCTTTTTTTCCATTGACTTTTTTCCAGAGAGAGTGGAAGGGAGAGGGACAGATAGAGCAAAACATTGCCATGAGAGAGACACATAGATTGGTTGCTCCTGTATATACCTCAACCAGGGCCTGGTGCCTGCAACCAAGGTATGTGCCCTTGACCAGAATCAAACTTGGGACCTTTTGTTTCACAGGCCAATGCTCTATCCATTAAGCCAAACCAGCCAGAGTTCAACTATGTTTCTTAGATAATTCTTCTGAACATACACACATACACACACACAGTTTCCTCATCCTGAGATTTAAATCCACTTGCCATTATTCAGTCACTTTATGCATCAGCCACATTTGTAAGCAGTGATTATGTTGTAGAAGAGTATAGAAATGCCAAGCATGTCTCATAGAGAAATTGGAAGGAGTCCTTTATTAGCACTAGGCCTAGTGGACACCAGGAAAGAATTTCCAAATCAGTGTGTAGTGACACACAGGGACTTTGCCTTTATAACCATCTGCCCCTCCTCCCTCTTTTGAGGCCCTGGAGGAAGGTCATCCCCCAGGATGGTTCTGAGCTGGCTTGCACCAGCACAACAGCCCTCCCACAGGGCAGGGCTTTGTTTGGTTTTATGGCCTGACATTCCTTGCAAGACCAGCTTCCTCCTCATTCTCCCCTCACCCCCCCATCTTGTCCCACAAACTTCTTTTAGCCTTATGGAGCAACGAATCTGCTAGGGGTGTTTCTGATAACCAGGTATATAGTTCTCAACCTTGAGAGTGGTGGGGATGGTCAGGATGATGGTATGTGGTCCCCTCCGGGTAGGGGTCAGTCCTTGGTTGGTCTTTACCCAAATAGAGTCATCAGGTTGGAAGGCAGAACTTCTTGGACGTGCTCCGTGCTCCTGGACTGCCCTCTAGGTAGGCTGCAAAGCCTGCAAGAACTTGAGTAAAAATTAGTTATGGATTTCAGCCTTTACCCACCAGGATCTGTAGAGGCCCCACTGGTTTCCAGGGCAGCCTTCCAGGCTGCTTCATCTGCGGCCCAGTTGCCACTTTGCCTCTGTGAAGTTCCCATACTCTGCAACAGCTAGCACAAATTGTGTCCCGATCTGAGCTGGGCCAAGTTTCTGTACGTTGCCTGGGTCCCAATCTGAGCTGGGCATGGGAAGCTGGAAGCAGCCATAGGGGCAGGAGACCTACCTCAGAAAGGGCAAGTGTTCAGCCCCTGCATTGTTGGGGGCGGGGGGGGGTGAGGATCTGTGCTCCATCTCTGTTGACCCCAAGTTCTCTCCTGATGGCCACTATGCAACTGTTCCTGTCTTAGGTGTTCCTTCCCTAAGGAATCTTACCAGTCTCTGGCTAACCAGCCATCCTCCTGGGCCAAGCAGGGTGATGTGAGGTTCAGTTCCATCTCCTTGGTAGCCTATGCCTCTGCGGCCTCCAAGCCCAGCAACTGCCTTGCCTGCTGATGGGGCCCCAGCATTGTTCACATATCTTGGAGAACCAGGTTTAGACAGATCCGTGGTACCAGCTACCATGAGGCTTCAACCTCAGCATGAACAGAGAGCTCAGACATTCTTCTCTTGCCCACCAGAGAGCCTGAATAAGGGCAATCAACTTGGCCCTCTGTGCCAAAGTCCTGCAGGTGAGTGCCTGAGATCAGATGGTTTGGTCCAAAGTAACCACTACCGTCCCCGCATACCTGATTTCTCCCTGGACAGAACTGCTCCCTTCATGAATAGTCGATGCCAGTGGGGTGTCAGTGAAGCCCAGGTAGGCTGTGTTTACAAAGTCTTTGACCTTAGAGGTTTTTCAGAGTCATCATCAGGAAGGAGGCTGGTAGCAGAAGAACCTGAAATTGGATGACTCAAGCATTTGACATCCAGCACTCCAGTGTGCTCCCCACTGCATAGCTGTGGCTGCTACCACCCAGAGACAAGCAGGCTAACTGGATACAACAGGGTTGAGTCTCTCTGGAGCCATGTCCAATGAAGAGGCAGGCATACCTCTGCCTAGCAAACTGCAGTCTATAAGTTCAATATGCAGCCTCTGGTCCTCCCAACCCAACAGGATCTTGGCCAGTCCCTTAGTTAGACTTCTCCTCTTAAAGCTTTATAGAGAGGCTTGGCCAGGTCTGAACACCCTGGGATCCAAATTTGACAGAACTCTGCTGCTCTCGGGAATTCCCGAATCTGCTGCTAGTGCTGGGGATGGCACATACCACCTGCTTCCTTTGTACCTAGCTTCATTTCCCTTGAAATTGGATACTGGCAGATTTTAACAAGCTGTTCCCCAGGCTTTAACTTGATTAGCACTGGGGTGTGGTCCTTCGCCAGGCCTGGAGGATTCCCTTCTGCCCAGAACAGCAAGAATTCTTTCTCTAATTTAGGTTTTCTTTGACTTGGGGGTATAAAGTCTCCATTCTTCCTCCCCTGGCACTGCCAAGGACAGGGCCATCGGGGAGGTCTCTCCAGCCAGGTGAAGCTGTGCTGAGCCATCTGGAGCAAAAGTGGCTTCCGCTCCCATTTTTGCTGAAAGGTCTCTGCCTCAAGCAACTCTGGCTGATAGTGACTGGGTGATTTGGATGGCCTTGCCTGCTTCTTCTGGCCTGCTTGCTTTTCACTCCTGCTACTAAAACCTTACTCTGTTCCTTCTTACACACACACAGAACCAGACCCAAGATGGCAAGGTTTGAGCAATTTTAAAATTCCTTAACATACATTCTAAGTCAGTTGAGTTTGAGGAGGAGCTATTACCCTGTTGCAGGGAGGGACCAGGTTGCCTCCCTTTAAAAAAAAAAAAGAAACGAATAAAAGAACTAATCAAACAAACAGAAACAAACATAAAAACACTTTTACACCGGTGCATACTACATTTACATCACAGAATACCACCAATCAGTTTCAATTGTAAGTTAGAGGAAGACACTTCCTACAGAGGGGAAAAATATAAACAGCGGGAGTTTCAGAGAAAACTTTTGTCAGTCACTGTAGCATGTCTCCTTCCAGGAGGCTGGGACCTGTGGGGGAGGGTTTCCTGAAAGAAAAAATCCTTAATTCAGCACAGCAGAGGGTAGGGCCCTTAAAATCTCTCTGCCCTGTGGAGCTGTAAGCCCTGAACCCTGAATGTCCCAGTCAGACAAAAAAAACCACAAATACCTTTTGAATCTACCCCAGAATTCAAAAATTGTAACTTATCACAGAAAAATCACAGAGCAAATTAAGGTGCACAAACAGACAGAAATTTTTCAGCAAATCAACCATTTAACCAGAGGAGCGACGAACAAACAAAAAAGTCAAAATAGCCTTTGCTTTCACACAGACCAGTAAATCACACTCTCTCTCAGACTGTCCTCAGATGCCCCAGACCAGAATGCTCAACCGATGTCTTGGTGAGAATTTACCGGAGGAGTTAGGCTGCGTCCAGCCCTCCTTCTCGGTAGCAAACAGAAAGAGCGAACCCATAATTCCTTAATAGAATCTGAATTGAATTCACTCACCTCCGGAGTCCTGATTTCTGATTACCTGACAAAGTCCTATGACTTCTAGGGAATGATCAGATTCCCTCTTCCACTCACTAGGAGTGGGTCCAACTATAAAGGCCCCTACCTTACAGATTCTGTCGACAGGTTCAGAGGTGTCCATCCAATTTCTCCAGAAGCCGGCCAGGTCCTGGGCTGAGAGGTCCGGGAGCACATGGAGCTCCTCCTGGTTCAATTCTGCTAAATTCAGCAGCAAGGTGCCTTCCAGGAGCCTGTCCTGCACCCCAGGGCCCCAGACCTATTAACTACCGGAGGCTTAAAGCTGATCGCAGTAGCTTCCCGGCCAATGCACCATATGTTGTAGAAGAGCATAGAAATGCCAAGCACACCTCATGGAGAAATTGGAAGGAGTCCTTTATTAGCACTATGCCTAGTGGACACTGGGAAAGAATTTCCAAATCAGTGTGTTGTGACACACAGGGACTTTGCCTTTATAACCTTCTGCCCCACCCCCACCCCCTTTCGAGGCCCTGGAGGAAGGCCATCCCCCAGGATGATTCTGAGCTGGCTGGTGCCAGCACAACAGCTCCCTGCCCTCCTTCAGGGCAGGGATTTGTTCGGTTTTATGGCCTGAAATTCCTTGCAAGACCAGCTCCCTCCTCAGTTATACCAAATCAGGGAACTTCATGGAAAGTGTACTTCTCTTTTTCTTGGTTTTAAAACTGTATCTTATTTACCCCATACAAGGGGAGGAAATGTAACAAGATCAGATAATCCATGACTAACTCCATAGAGCTTTCCAAATTTAGTTTGCTACCCTGGGTATAAAACAAGAGAATTAGGAAGCAGGTACTAGTTTTTTGTGTCATTAGTTGCTGAGCTTGGCAAGTCCTTTGGTCTCTTTTCACCTCATTCTGCTCACATATAAGATGAAAAGAATTCGATCATATGATCTCACAGATCCCTTCAAATCCTCATGTTTTTATGACTCGACACTGATTAACATTTCATTGCTGTTTTTTCTTAGATTTAAAAACAAGACTTGGTGCTGAATAAATCCCATAAAATAGGCCCTTCAATCTCTGTAGATCACCTGGTTGTTATGATTAATGCTTACCTAGCTCTGTGTCATGTAGGAAAATAAAAGAAGTGCAAGCTGCACTAATCGGTTTGGCTCAGTGGATAGAGCGTGGGCCTGCGGACTCAAGGGTCCCAGGTTCAATTCCGGTCAAGAGCATGTACCTTGGTTGCGGGCACATTCCCAGTGGGGGATATGCAGGAGGCAGCTGATCAATGTTTCTCCCTCATCGATGTTTCTGAATCTCTATCCCTCTCCCTTCCTCTCTGTAAAAAATCAATAAAATATATCAAAAAAAAAATTAGAAGTGCAAGCCATGCCAGCAGAGACCAGCTCTGAGGCAGTTCATGTGATGCCAATGTCACACACAAGTCACCATGGGAACAAAATATAACTTTCACATCCTTGATGCGGTAGGCTGAATGATGGTCCCCCAAAGATGCTCATGTTTGAATCCTTGTACACATGTTACTTTACAAAGGATTTTGCAGATGTGCTTAAATTAAGGATTTTGAGATGAGAGTCTCCTGAATTACCTCAGGGGCCAATGTATGCACCAGAGTCTTTACAATAGGAAAGCAGGTGGGTCAAAGGGAGATTAGAAGACGCTACGTGATTGGCTTTGAAGATGGGGGAAAGGGTGCATAAGCCAAGGAACATAGGAAACCTCTAGAATCTGGAAGACTCATGGAAACAGGGTCTCCCCTAGAGCTTCTAGAAAAAATGTAGTCCTGCAGACACATTTTAGACTTGTGACATTCAGCATGGTGACATGATAGATTTGTGTGTGTGTGTGTGTGTGTGTGTGTTGTGTGTGTTTAATTTAGATATAATTGACATATAACATTACATTAGTTTCACATGTCTGAAATGATTATTTGATATTTGTATACATTATGAGATGATTACCACAAAAAGTCTAGTCAACATCCATCACTACATAAGTTACAAAAAAAACCTCTGCTTTCTTTTAATATGGCAATTTGTTATTGCAGCCATGGGAAACAACACGCTTGATCATGCAAGGAGGGGATGGTGAGGCATTTCCTCTCCCCTCAATGTTGATACATCCAACACTTGGTTTATATGGGATCTGCTTTCAAGAGAGGAACTTCAGTGTCTCAGTGTCATAGTGTCTTCCTTTCATTGTACAATCTCTGAGTCATAATTTCCCTAGAGAGACACACTATATATAGACATGCATCTGCATCTTATTAGTTTACACCACCCACTCAAGGCCCTATCCATTGAAGATTTCTTTGACTAACAAGCATAATGCCAGTGGTCTTTATCTGGCATCAAGAAGGGTTCAGAAATCTGGAGAAGGCACTGTGCGTAAATTAAGTGAGTCCAGAGACGAAACATAATTTTGAAAGGCATTATGGGGAGTCAGAGAAGACTTAGCTAAAGGAACTAAATTCTCTTCGTCTCAGGATCCCTTGCTATTTATTAACACAAACTGTCCTAAGGCAAGGTGGAGATATACACATCAAAGGGTAGGGTTAGGTACAGAATCCATTGTCATTCTGGGGAATTGCCTTTGGCTGTTTGGCCAGTAGGAGGCAATAACATGTAGATTAAGATGCCCTGAGCTGTCTGGCAGCAAGCAATCATTTAATGCATCCTTTTCAGGTTTGGGGAAATGCCCTTAGCCATTCCCAACAGGTGACATCATATGTGACTCAGCCTTTGTTGAGTCCCCAAGTTCCATCAACCTTTTGATGAAACTTTTGAAATTATGACATGCTGAAATTGGCTTCTGGCAGTGTATTCTTTTTCTATTCTTCACACTTGAAGACAAAGTGATACTCATTTATGTCTATAAGACATCAGAGTGAAGGGCTAGTGGATCTGGAGACCAGCCATGATCTTCTGAATACCAGATCAACTTCCTTATTGACTACCATTTTTACCCCTTGCAACTGAAACAGAAACCTCAGTGGTTCATGCCCCTTAATTCATTTAAAATCCAAGTCTCTAACCTGGCCAGTGTGGCTTAATAGTTGAGAATCGACCCATGAACTGGGAGGTCACGTTTTGATTCCCAGTCAGGGCATATACTCAAGTTGTGGGCTTGATCCCCAGCGTGGGGCATGCAGGAAGCAGCTGATCATTGATTCTCTCTCATTATTGATGTTTCTCTCTCTCCTTCTCCCTTCCTCTCTGAAATCAACACAAACATTTCTTTTAAAAAAGACAAGTCTTTACAATCAACAAATGGAGGTATCTGGATGATGTGGCAGGGAAGAGACTAAAATGATTCTGTTAGCAAAGGAGGGCTGGAGCATTTTGCCAGCTAGCACCCAGCGACAAGGTTTTCTGAAGCTGCAGAGAGCACACTCTTTATAATTAATATGGCCCTTGCTGCTTTCCCATCTCTACTAATAAGGAGCCCCCATAGCTTATAGGTGGTAGACAGGGAACTCATGGTAACATACCATGTGATCTTCACTCTTCCACCAATGCCAGCCTTTAAGGGAACCGTGTGGATGGGCAAGAAGCTGTGGGATGATGTGACCCTGACTCCTTAGCATATGCTTCAGATCTCTGAGAAATGAGACAGGAGGTCCTTGAAAGAAGCAAGAAGTGGAGGCAAGATGGCGGGCTCACCGTGAGCAGATGTCAAGGGATGAAAATAGGTATGCCTAGAAGCAAATTTTAAAAGCATTTTCTCTTCAAATATTTTTCCATTCCACCTGATAAAGCATCTTGATTCACCATGTGTATCAGCAGTGAAATGGGTGATATCAAACAGAAATATTTTGAAACGTTTATTTCCAATCCAAAATGGAGCTTTATACTGTGTTTGTCATAAATTCACATACTCTTCTCTTCCAAATGACTACAATTGCAAAGTAGAACTTGCTTTGACATCTGATGGCAAGACGATAGTTTGCTACCATACTTCTGTGGATATTCTGTATGAACACATCAAGCCTGTCCCTCGGCCAGATCCTATGCATAATTATAAGGAAACACAGGATCAAATACTGAAAACCAGATTAGAAGTAAAATATGAACACTTGGAGCAAGGACCCATGATAGAACAGCTTAGCAAAACATTCTTTACTACTAAGCATCACTGATATCCTTAGGGACAGTACCATACACGTTGTAGGAAACCAAACCCTCCAGAAGATAGATGATATTGAGGTTTTCAGTAAAATGCTGTCCTGTTCTCATTTGCCATTTGAGAAAATGCAATCACATATATTCATTACTATGTTATATAGTAAATAATAATAAAATGTCTTTTCATCTAAAACATAAAAAAAGAAAGAAAGAAGCGAAGAACCAAATGGAAGGAAATGGGATAGTTGATGACTGACCCCTGAGCTTCATAAGCGACTCTGAGTCTGGCCAAGAACTTTGGAAAAAAATAAGTATTCAGTTAGATAATGATGGAGAAAAGTCTGGAGCCCTGAATACGGCGGACTCCGTAAACAGGCAGCCACCTTTAAGTTTTGTATTTTTTGCACTGAAGAATCTCATGTACATATCTTTAAGGCTAGACCTGCAGGCTGGTGTACAATGCTGGAGACACGGCAAAACATCTCCATCTTTGAGATCTGGGGCCATCTCAGCACTGTCTGTCCAGAGAGCTCACATTTTCTCTCCCAGTAGCTGACCCCATGGCTGCAGATCCTACAAGTGAAAGCCTTGGAGGTTGACACTTGCTGGTTTACACATCTCTCCTCTTCTGCATATTTCTTGGATCTCTGTAGATTAAGGTGACCAGATTTTAACATTGGTAAAGCAGGACACCATTGACTGCTTGGCTGCCGAAAACCGTATCTTCCCTTCCCGTTCTCCCGCCCTTCCCTAGCTTGTGGTGCATTCTTTCAAAAAATCGGGGCTTTTTTAAAACGCCATGGGACGCGGGACAAATTGTTAAAAATCGGGACTGTCCCGCCAAAAGCGGGACGTCTGGTCACCTTACCGTAGATCACCACTGGTAAGTAAGACTGTAATCTCCTTTGGCTGAACCTCAAATCATAATGCTCCAATCTATTCTTCCCATAACCAAGTAGTGAGAGTTTACCTTCTACCTTCTCATCCCCCCACATGCTGAATAAAGTCGATAGATCTGCCATGAGAAATGGTTGTGCAGAATGGTGCCCCAAATTCCTAGGGACGTATCGCAGGTGACTACACTCTTTCACTTAAGGCATATTACCAGTTCTGAACGAGTGACAGTACTTATAATAATTCTTACTGAGCACAGATTATCACTATTCTTAGCCGAGCCTCAAAGTAAATTACATAGACAGACAAACAGTTGCAAGCGAATCACACATGGTTTATTTACCAAGTCCTGATGGATTTCAGTCCCTGGGAAGTCCACCCGGAGATGCTCACTGAGACACACCACGCACAAGACGTTTGGAGAGTAAACGGCCGCGGAGGCTGGCTTTGTGGAGCTCCTTGAAGGTACTGAGGCAGAGCAGAGTAGGTTGGCAGTTGGAGACGAGTCTGTGGAGGGCAGACAGGCGTCTAACTTCTGTGCTTAAATTCTTTCTTTTATATCCAAAGGTGGGTGTGGTGGTGGTCTATCAGCAGCTCTCAGGCACAGGGTCTGGTTCTTACAGATAAGGTTAGGACAGTTCTCAGGTAAACAAGTTACATCTTTAGGTAAGGATCTTATCAGGTACACACAGATTCTAATATGGAGTCTAATGATTACACACAATTCAAAATGGAGTTTTACTTACGCTACTTAACAATTACTATAACAAATGGAACTTCCAGGCAGAGCAGTAATTAGCAATTTTGGTGCCAGGGCAAGCATACAACATGCCCTCAGATTAATTTTGTAATTCATAACTTGGCTCACACATGGGTGTTATTGATAATACTTACCATCTGGTGGCTTCTTATTTTAACTAATTATTCTTGCTAACTAGGCATTAAGCTCAGTGATACAGTGTGCATGTGCTGTTGAATCAATTGCACACTCATTGAAAAAACTGGCACACTAAGTCTCAGAGTGAAAGGGTGATGACTGACTCAAACTTCCCTTTTCAAACCGGCCAATAGGGATGCAGAGGAAATGCTAACTGCATTCTGCCCCCTGTGCAACCAAACCCTGACCCTTCCCTCGACCAATCATCAGGGGCCACGAGCATTACCTAGACCCCCTATAAAACCTTTGTTCTGTTGGAACTCACTCTCTCTCTCCGCCCTACTGCTGCATAGGTGCGTATGTGTGGGATTGAGCTCGAGCTAGCTCGAATAAAGGCTCTTTGCTTTTGCATTGGACTTGGGCTCACTGGAGGTCTTTGGGGATCACAAAATCTGGGCATAACAGGAGACCTGGGCCCAGAGTGTAATGGCCAGGTCAAGATGTAGCTCTGATTATGGAGGGGACCACAAGAGAAAGAAGTAGCCAATGACAGCAGACATTGGAAGCACATTGGACCCGTTAATTCAAATATTTATTGAGCAATTCTCACATGTCAGGTATAATGGAGATGATGAGGATACAGCAGTGAATAATTTATGGTGCAAGGAAAGCCTAAATAACCATCATTTTATTATTGCCTCTCTCAGTTCTGGGGCTGACTAGGCTCCATTAGGCAATTCTCGCTTGGTATCTCTTATGGAATTAGAGTCAGAGGAGAGCTGGGACTGAAACCACCCATTAAGATGTCTGGGGGGAGGGGGAAAGAAGAGGGGGTTGGAACGGGGGGCCTCACCCAGCATCTCTATCTCTGCATGATATTTCCATGTGGCATCTCTAACTTGGCAGCTTCAAGGTAGCCTGACTTCTTCCATGATTTTAAAATCAGGGTCCCAAGACAGAGAAAGCAGAGAGAAGGCCAGAGAGAAGCTCTACTGACTTTTATTACCTTCAAAACTCACATATGGCACTCCCACTGCACTATCAGTTGAGGTTACCACAGCTGATACTGTGGCCTACACAGAATCATGGGAAGAGTGTAGAGACACCACCTCTTTTTTAAAAAATTTATTTTAGAGAGAAAGGGGAGAGGGAGAGAGGGGGAAAAATCAATGTGGGAGAGAAACATCAATTGGTTGCCTCCTGTGTGTACCCAGGAGGGCATCAAACTTGCAACCTGGGTCTGTGCCCTGACCAGGATTCGAACCTATGACCTTTCAGTGTACCTGATGACACACTAATCAAGTCACAGCAGCCAGGGCCAGATACCAACTCTTGATGGGAAAGTACTAAGTTTCTGGAGAAGGATGAGACCCAAAATGTAGTTGAGGACATCTAAACTAATAAAAGCGAAATAGTAAAATTAACCATTTCTCCGAGACAGGGTAAGCCATGCCCACCAGCCAATCAGAGCGGCTGTATGCAAATTAGCCCAGCCAACATGGAGGCTGCCACTCACAGACCTGAGTAAACAGCTGTTTCCATTGCGGCAGGAGCGAAAGTGAAGCTGCGCCCGCTCAGCTCAGCTCCGATTAAACTGGTTCTAGCGAATCACACCTTTGAAACAATATAACAATCATAGAATCCTCGGGAGCTGAAGGAAAGAGCAGCCCGGGCCTCACCAGTAAAAGTAACAATTGTTTCATTATAGACGCTGCAAGGTGAAGCAGAGAGGAGGCTTCGTTAGTTAGAAGGCCGCCTTAAAGGAACAGTGTATCAATTATAGAAGATAACCCCAGGCCTTAAAGGAACAGCATCAATTATAGGAGAGAAACTGCAGAACTTACATCCAGCCAGCCTTGCTGGGACATTGGGCAATGGGAGCTGTGGGCAGCCTTAAAACCCCTCACCCAGGCTGGTCAGGCACAGCAGCAGGTGGGCATCCCCCGAGGGGTCCCAGACTGTGAGAGGGCACAGGCCGGGCTGAGGGACCTCCCGGCCTGCACAGAGCAGCTGCAGGGCGGGACAGCACAGGACCCAGGACCCGTGAGTGGGAAACAGGCGGCAGGTTTGGAGGGCACCGGGAAGCGGATAAGAGGCGGCAGGGGGTCGGCAGCCTGCTTGGTGGGCTTCCCAGGCCCTTTGCAGAGCATCGGGGAGCAGGAAAGAGGTAGCAGGGGGTCGGTGGCCTGCTTGGCAGCTGTCCAGGCCCTTTGCGGGGCACCGGAGAGAGGGAAAGCAAGGCTGCAGGGGCTGGGGTCCTGCTTGGCAGCTCCCCAGACCCCTTGGCAGCACCGCACCGGGAAGTGGGAAAGAAAGGCAGCAGGGGACGGGTGAGTGGGAAAGAGTTGGCGGCCCGCTTGGCGGCTTTTCAGGTCCCTTCCAGGGATCAGGGAGCAGGAAAAGGCTGGCCTGAC
>PVJC01037285.1:0-17267 GCA_004026665.1 Murina feae | reverse complement strand
GCCTCGAGGCCCGCGGGTGTCCAGCCGGTAGGACGACTCACCGAAGACCCCTCTCCAGCCCGTGCGACGCCCTGGCGCTGGGGCCGCCCCGCCGCGCCTCCCGCCTCGAAGGGCGCCCGGGGCCGCAGGCGTCCGCGGGGAGCGATCGTCGGCCGACACCTAGGGCCGCTGGGGTGCAGACGCGCCTCCTCTGGCCCCGCGGCCTTCTGGGGCGGCATGGAGGCGGGCGAGGGCCCGCGGCGGCCGGGACTCTGCGTGCTCTGCGGCCTGCCCGCCGCCGGCAAGTCCACCCTGGCGCGGGCCCTCGCCCAGCGGCTGCGGCGGGAGCAGCGCTGGGCCGTCGGCGTCGTCGCCTACGATGACGTCATGCCGGAAGCGTTCCTGGCGGAAGCGGCCGCACGGCCATTGGTCAGTCAGCGCGGGGGCGGGGCCTCTGGGAAGGGGCCGTCGTGCTGTGGGCGGGGCTGGACCGAACCCGCGTGGGAGGCGGAGCCCAGGGCGGGAGCGGTGCTCGGTCCGGGGGACGGTCGGCCTTGCGGGAAGGAGGTGACTGACTGCGTGTGAAAAGGAGCTCAGTATAGAGGCTCATGTCCGCGTGGGCAGGTGCGCACTGTGCATCTTAGAGGAGCTCACTTCAGAGGCTCATGTGTCCCTGGCAGCAGGTGCCTATGTATACTCTGTCCAGTGGACTACTGTGGCGTCAGTTTCTGAAGCCAGTGTGCAGGTGGAAATCTCCAGGCCAGGTAGACTCTTGAAAATCCTTTGGGAAGGTTGTTTTCTGGAAAATTCCACCGCAGCATGGTGGTCTTGCAAACTCAGAGATGGAAAGTAACTGCAAAGGATGGTCTGAAATTAAAACTGTGCCTAAAAGCAGGGATGGGGGCAGTCATGTCCTAGGCTAGCCTCTTAAATGACAAGGTCAGTCTGCACCTTAACCGAGCCTCTCATCTGTTTGCATCTGAGAGGGTGACTTGTCACTTCCCTTTCCCCGCACCCCTCAGGGCAGAGGCCACACGCCCCCTCCTGGTACTGTCATGTGAGTTGGACTGTTAACTGTCCTGCACCCCCCTGTGTAAGGAAGCATGTGTCCATCATTCACTGGCCCAAGCCCAAGGTTCCCCCTTTGCTTCCTCTGCCTCCTCATCTGTGAGCAGTGGGTTTCGTGTAACCTCCTATGTCCCCCCCTCTGACTGTAACGTATAAAACAGGAGGGAAGCTGCCATTCTCCGGAGCATTATCCCGACCCCTTGAGATTCTTCCTCTTGCCATTGTCCACAGTTCGGTTCAAACTGACAGAAACTCTGTGCAGGTGTGAATGTTTTCCACTAACACCTGCATCTGCATCCCTCCCTCCCTCCCCGTTGACCCAGGGGCTTCAGCGACCCTCTTTCTGCCCACACCTCCCCTTGTTCCCAGGGAAGCCAGCTCCAGCGGAGCCAGGCTCGGTCCCTGGCAGGGCGTCGACTTGGCTTGTTTCCCGGGTGGTAGCAGCTCTTTGTCATTTATTCACTCACGGAGTCCCTCAGTTACTGAAGATGCATTTCTGGAGCATCTGCCGGAGGTGGGGTGTGCAGGGGCCTCGCAGGGATGTAGAGCTGTGCAAGCAGACGCCTCAGCAGCGTGCGCCCTGCTCGAGTGGAGCTCCAGGATGCACAGGACCAGGGTCATGACAGCCAGGGAGGTCCCATGCCTTCTGCGCGGCTGTCCAAGGGGACTCTCAGGGGCTCCTGTCACCGAGGAGGAGTTTTACAGGAGGACATGGAGGCATGAGAAAGTAAGTTGTGCCCGGCCGGTGTGGCTCAGTGGTTGAGCGTTGACCTCTGAACCAGGAGGTCGCAATTCGATGCCTGGTCAGGGCACATGACTTTGTTTCCAGCTGGATCCCCAGTAGGGGGCAGCAGGAAGCAGGCGATCCATGATTCTCCCATTATTGATGTTTATCTCTGTCTCCCTCTCTGAGATCAATAAAAACATTTAATAAAAAAAGAAGGAAAGAAGTACGTTCGGGGCACACCTAGTGGTTGGGTGGTGCAGGCAAATGTCCCTGTGGGGCCGGGTGGCACCGAGGCGGGTGCACAGCCGTGGCAGGTGCCATTCTGGGTCTTTTGCAGCCGTCCCGCTGGAAGGCGCTCCGCCAGGAGCTGCTGAAGGACCTGGAATGCTTCCTGCGGGCCGTCCTGCACGGGGACCCGCTGTCAGCACCACCCGGGGGGACGGAGGCCCTGTGGGAAGCCTTCATCACCTGCCTGCGGGGCCAGGCCCTGCTGCCTGCCGCCGGGGAGGGCCCGTCCCGCTACCTCCCCACCCCTACCGCCGTGTCTGGGCCTTTGCTTCTGATTTTAGATGACAACTTCTATTACCGAAGCATGAGATACGAGGTCTACCAGATGGCTCGCAAGTGTAAGTGAGGCATTTCCTTGCACACGCGTGCATACACACCTACACACTCACTCACACACGCGCTCATTGATTTGCAAATAATCAACTATCGCCATGTTCAGGGATATGCAGGTGGGTAAGAGGGTCCCAGTGAACTGACTCAATTCCCAAAGCTGGATGCTCCCCTTGCGGGTGCTCCCCGCACAGTGGGGGCCTTTGTCCAACTCGTGTTCTTCACCATTAGATGCTTTGGAAAGCGGGGCGCCAGTAGCTGTGGTTTCCAATTGTTTCCAGATGCGCTGGGGTTTTGCCAGCTCTTTTTAGATTGTCCTCTGGAGACCTGCTTACAGAGGAATGGTCAGCGACCTGGGGCACTGCCCGCCGACACCATCCGCCTGATGGGGGGGAAGATGGAGGAGCCCAACCCCGAGAAAAACGCCTGGGAGCACAACAGCCTCACAGTGCGGAGCCCCGCGTGCTCGGCTGTGGCTAGGTAGCTGCTCCCCGGTGCCTCCCTGGCAGCTTCTCCGCAGCCGCGGGCTAGTCCTCACCACGTGGAGGCACATGCCCCCCCCCCCACAGGCGAAGATGTTTGTTACAGTCATGTGCGCTACCCCTTCTCCTCCAGCCCCGAGCTGACCGGCCTGCTGCTTGCTGCTCTGGAAAACCCTGTGAACTGTGTGGAGGACAACGCGGAGCAAAAGGTAAGTCTCCCTTCAGGGCCGGGGTGAGAAGGGCCACCTTTTAGGAAGGTATCTTGGAGCCGAATGTAAAACGAGCCCTGGGGGAAGGGGCCGTACCCTGGACTGGGGGTGCCCTGCTCACTGTTGTTTTGGAAATGCCAGCCTTTGTGTGGGTCTCTGCGAGGGCAAGGAGGGGCTGTTCACACACACTGATAGGCACTGGGGGCCGGCCTCGTGTTTTCCTGGCAAGCCCGTCCGTGGACACTCACCCGCACCCCTGCCTGGGTGGACTGGCTTCCAGCGGGACGCATCTCAGAGCCTCTCAGAGCCTCTCCGCGGGAGGAGGAACAGACCCACTCCAGCCTCCAGGCAGCCCGGCCCTTTCTGAGCTACACCCGTTCTCACCACAGTGTCTGTGTCACGTAGGAAACAGACAGAATTATTTGTTCAACCAACACACTTCACCAAGCTGATCAGACGCTGCGAAGGGTCGTCTCTGAGACAATGAAGGAAGCAAAAGGTATGTGGGTGCTTCTGTTCTGTGAACACGCTTGGTATCGTCACCCACCAGGGAAATGCACATCACACACAGTGAGGGCCACCGCAGCCCCACGGACACGGAGTCAGAAAGGTCAGTGCTGCCGAGGGTGGCGAGGCCTGAGCCCCATGGCTGCCACGGGAATGGACGAGCAGCATAGGACCTGGTTACCACAGGACCCAGCAGTGCCACTCTTTTTAAAATTAATATTTTTATTGATTTCAGAGAGGAGGGAAATGGGAGGGAGAGAGAGAAACATCCATGATGAGAGAGAATCATGGATCGACTGCCTCCTGCAACGCAGGCATGTGCCCTTGATCGGAATCGAACCTGGGGCCCTTAAGTCCGCAGGCTGATGCTCTCACTGAGCCACACCAGCGAGGGCAGCAGTGCCCCTCTTAGGCACACACGTTCCAGCAGCGTTATTCATAAGCCAGCAGGTGTCCAGCAGCAGACAGCTGCGTGTAGAAATGTGGCCTCCGCATGCAGCGGCCCGTTCACCAGAGAGAGGAGTGAAGGCTGATGCCCGTTCCATGGGCAAACCATGAACACATTATGCAGAAGGAAAGCAGCCCGAGGACGGCGTGGCAGCCCAGGCCCTGGACACGTCAGGACAGGGACATCTAGACTCAGCCACCAGATGGATGGGGGCTTGGGGACTGGGGGGGACTTAGGGGGCAGGACAGTGATAGCTGAGATGACTGGCTCTCGGGCATGTATCTGCATGTGCTGCAGCCACTGCATTGTAGTTCACGTGGGAACTGCGCGTGGGCTGACGGGCGGGCAGACACTCCATCCGGCAGGAAGCCGCAGGACAGCGTGGTGGTAACACCGTTCCCAGGGCAGACGGTCCTTCTGTCTCAGCCTCACTCAGTGCCCATCAGTTCCAGAATGTTAGTTCAGCTTGTCAGCAGCTCCTCCTCAGGCTTGTCTTTGCTGCAGCAACTTCATAGCAGGTCCTTTAAAGGACTTGCTGTGTCACATTAATGGGACCTTCTATCTATGCCGCCAGCTTACGGGGTCTGACTGCTTGTCTGAATAACCCAGTGGCTCTCCTGCTGGTGACTCCCTGTGACCGAGACTCTTGGTTTTAGATGCGCGCGTGCAGCCTCCTGACCTGAAGCTCCTGGCGGCGGCGCTGAACCAGCTCCGAGCAGAGCTGCTGCGGGACCTGAGGCTCGGCAGCAAGGCGCCCCTGTGCTCGCAGGCCCTGGGGGTCTCCGACCTGGTTGCTCTTTTTCGTTATGAGAAAGACAGCCTCGTGCAGAAGTACTTTTCAAAGCAGCATTAACGTCTCCATTTCCAATCAAAGATCCAATTTTGGTTAAGATTTTGCAAACTGATTACAATTTTGTATTACTGCATATTCTCTAGGCCAATGACAGGAGTTGCCAGACTTACTGTTCATAAAAATCAGATCTGTTTGTCGTAACAGAAATGACTGCCGTCATCCACCTGTCGCACGCGATGTGGATAACTGAGCCTCAGAGGCTGCCTCCCTCGCTGAGGTGCCGGGACCGTGGGGCTGGGGCGGGGGGTGAGAGGCAGCCTGCAAGAATCTAATAAAGTGAAGAAACTAGAAAGAAGACAATGCGGGTGTGTGGAGCTTTTGTTTCTAAGTCACGTGACAGAGCTACTCATGGGTAAGGCATTCTACAAATTCCAACTAATGTAGCCATAACCTTGTGTTTGACATTTTAAATACTGGAACGTTACTAAAAAGTTAATTGGATCCTAGTTCTCAAAAAAGAAAAATCGCAATCATTAGGAAGTGTTACTTTTTATTCACATATTACAGAGGCAAAGCTTCTTGCACGACATGAACTACACACTGGGCGTCGTATTTCAGCATTGATCTTGCTGGAATCCCTAGACAGGTTTTTGCAATTATGCTCATTTTGTTTTGCATACAAAGTATGTTCTTTACATCAAAGTGCATATTAACAAAAACACATATTCTCTAAAACTAAAGAAAAAATCCTTAGGGAATTTTTAAAAATAATACAGCCATTTGATAAATATTTTTGTAGAACTTAAAATGAGGTTTATCTCTGAATATTTATTTAGCAATATTCCCTTTGTCCAACAATTCTGCAGATGATGGCAAACACCTTTTGCTAGAACGAAACAGCACTGGAAAACAGCCAATGGGACTTTTTCAAAGTAGAAGTCTAGCCTTGACTTGAATTTCAAGAAGTTATAGCTACATACTATCTTAGTAAAATCTGAAATAAAGTTATTCCATATTAATTTCTTCACAGTTTCTTAAAAAAATATTAGTGGAGATAAATCATCTACCAACTTTAAAAATCTAAACTTATGTTCACTGAACAAAAATAAATTTAGTTTCACAACATTGCCTGTTAATAGCAAAATACTATAAATATTGCATGTTAAACTTTTCCCAACACCTCGTTTCTATAAAACAGGATTAAATATAAAATGGGATAAATATACTCAATACTTAATGGAAGATACATTTAACTCAGATTTAAATGAAACCCTCAATCTTCTCAAAAACAGGACACTAAAGAGCACCCGAGGCAGATCTGCTGCGAGGACTCGCGTGCGTTGAGCAGTAACTGGCTTTAAGTGTCACGCCTTTGTCCCACCACCTGCGCGAGTCTCAGGGAAATGAGTCATACATTCGAGTTTGTAATTATGAAAAAATAATCCACATTGAAAGTAAAATGCACCTTCAAAACATCTATCTTTAGTTGTCAAAAAATATATTTGTCACGATCTGGCCAGAATACAGCTAATAAACTGGTTTTAACAAGAGAGTTCGTCCTTTTGTTTCATGAAAACCTGCATTTTCTATTTCGTGTATTGCTTTTATTTGAATAAAAGTGAGGGCGGGAATAAAAGCTTCCAAATGACAGCAACCTCGTGCTTTGTGGGAATAAGCGAAAGGGGCAAAGTCATGCATCTGGAAATGGCGGCACGGACCCTGGTCTGAGTGGTCAAAGCAACGGAGCGAAGCAGGACTAGGTTTTGGCTGCAGGAGCCTCGGCGTTGAGGGAAGAGGTGGAGTTGGAGAAACCCTCGGAGACGCTGCTGCTTTGAGCAGTGAGTGCCGCTGAGGTGAGCTGAGATGGAACGCTCACCCACAAGCACTCCTCTGAACGGCTCCCTAGCACTTGGGGCCAAAAGATCCACTCGCTTGGCACCTGGGCTTTTGTGGACATAAGCCGTCAACATTCCCTTTCAGGAGTCGTGTCCTTTTTGGTTCATAAATGCTCAATCATTTGGGTGTTCTCTTTACAAACCTGATGAGTGACACTTTCAAGCTTTAAACCAAATTAAAAATAAAATGCTTGCAAAGTACACAGAAACCAACAGTTAGAAACAGTAAGTTTATTGTTTGACCAAGTGCTCCTCAGGGTAAGCGAGTTATCACACAGTATAGAAACAGCAACCTCCTATTCCAAATCGCTCTGGATTAACTAGCACGGCTCGCTTCTGTCAGCAGGTGAGTCTGCGTGTCTGCACTGATATCTACTTGCACACGCCAAGTCCTTTCCCACTCGGTGTCGAGGCCGTCAGCTTCCACGGCTCTGTCACCGCCGGGAAAGACTGGTACAACTGCAGTGAGCATCACGACTTGGAGTCACACTAAGTTCTAAGGGGCCAATTCTGAAGAGGAGACAGAATTCGTTTTGGATGTATGTTTCATTTTTAAAAATATACTTCACCATCCCATTTTCCCATGTGCTCCTATACACACATTTGAGAAATTATGGACAACAAATGGGTGCGAGGCAGGAGGCAGGAGGCAGGAAGGCGGAATTTCGTGACGGACTGTTTCCAGGAACCAAATGGGACTTTCACTTACCTCTTTGGTCATCAAAGGAACGGGAGGGAGAACAGACACTCAATATCCTTGTCAAGCTCACCTGACGATGATGTCAGAATAAAGTATTTAAATACAAGGTTCAAACTAAAAGAACAAAAAAGGCATCTTCATAGGTAATCACCTGATATTTCTAGCATTCTCACGTATTGTGGTTTATAAAATAATAAGTATAATGAAATGAATCCAATGGAAAATTGATGCATTTTTAAACAAGAGATTGAATAAACAGGTTTTCAAATATTAAACTCCATTTTCAATGTAAAGCCTTGTTTCATTTCACTTCAGAACATTCCTCTCAAATTTTTATAACTTTAATTTTAAAAGAATTAACGGTTTACATTCCCCCTTATGGAAAAAAAGGTTTACTATATACTGATATAGCTTTACTTATCAGTTGAAACTATCAATTCAACTTAAACTAAGTGAACTAGATAGTGTTTCAACTATCTAAAGAGGATTTTTAAAGGCAGCTCCTCTGCTAAACATGGAAATAAGTTGTAACCAAGTTTGTGAGAAAGTAATCTAGTCTACCATTTTTCAATATGGCAAAAATGACACCTAGCTGCGTTTATAGTGAACCACCACTAGGATCAAGCTTTGAAGTCTACATGGACCTTAAGCCCGGGAGTTTAAATGAATACCTGTAAGATTAAGATTGCACTTCAATCATCAAATGTCTAAATAAAAGGGGGAAAAAGACACCAATGTGTCTAATTGCTCTAATATATAAATGACCCTGACCAAACTTTTATGGGGGGGAAAAAAGGAAAACATTTGTTTCTATTGTTAACTTTGTTTTCTATAAATATAATGTATAAACTTTAAATTAGCTTATTAGGGATGGGTCCTCCCCCAACCAGCAAAAACCATCCATAAACAAAACTAAGAAATGCATGAAGTCAAACCCAAGGTCAGAATGATGCGACTGTTCCCGTCAGTGTTGGTTATGTTGCCCTCTTGCAAAATGACAGGCGAAGTCGTACTTGTTTTTACATTTGCACCCACAGATGTTGCACTGGAAAGGGTTCTCATACCCATGACATCCCATGTGAATGGTGTAGAGGATGTTGTCGGCAAAGTACATGTCACAGTGCTGGCAGTGGTGCAGGAGCTGCGGGTCCTGGGCCGGCAGGGTCGGGGCGGGCGTGCTCGGCTGGCTATTTCCTATGCTCGGGGTGCTCGTGTGGGCACTGGGCTCGCTGCTTGGACCTGCCACGGGACTGTAGTTCCTCTGGCTCTGGGGCGGCCGAGGCTCGGGGCTGGTGGGGGAGGCGCTCTGAGGAATGCTTGCGGCCACGGCAGAAACCACTGTCTGGGCGGAGGGCTGCTGCATCAGGAAAGGCTTCTCGTCCGGGCAGGGCACTACATCGGGGGATGCGGGGTTCTGGTTTTCAGGGGGCAGGCTGGACAACTGCCCTGCGAGAGTGGAGAGCTGATTGAGAGGGTTGTCGACCAAGAGTTCTTGGGGGTCCCTGGGTAGGCCCCCCGTTGAGGTGCTTTTCGCCATGCTTTCATAGGAGTCCGTCTGGATGCTGGGGATTTCGTGGGTGAAGTCGTTAAGGTAGTCTGGCTTCTGAACCACCATGGACGGTGGACTTAAGGTGATCAGTGCCCTTCTGCTGTAGCCCAGGTTGCTGGTTTTCTTCTGTAAAACGCCCCACATTTTCTTGCTGCTTAAGGAAGATCTCGCACCTTTGATTGGTACCATTTTATGCTTGCGCCGTCGATGGTGGGACAGGTTACTTCGATCGCTGCAGCGGAAGGAACACAATTCACATTTATATGGTTTTTCTCCTGTATGGGAGCGCATATGGGCCTCCAGGTGACGCTCGTAAGCAGAGGCAAATGGACATAAGTGACATCTATGAGGTTTTTCACCTGTTTAAAAAGAAAAATGGGGGAGAAATGGCAAGACAGAGGTTGAGAGATGATGTGGATCCGGAGAAAGATGGCCGAGGGAGGGAAGCTCTACCAGGGGCCGCACTTCCTGTGTGCACGCTGTCATGCTATTACTTTGTAAAAATGCAGTACTTCCCACCGATTCAAACTCCACTTTAAACTGTAAGAACTCATCCCACAGGTCCGCCTGCCCTCCTCGGCCCTCTCCTGCCCCACAGAAGCGCGCTCCTCGCCGCTCTCCGTTACCTGTGTGGATCCTGATGTGCTCGATGAGCCGGGCTGTCCCTTTGCTGGCATAGTTGCAATAGCGACACTTGAGCTTCCCATCAAAGGTCCTTTCAAATCCGTCTACTAACATTCCTGAGTTTTCATCCAGGGAAACTTCAACAGATGGGTGGTCAAGTCCATTTTGATCGCCATCTGTCCCAGCTATAAACAAAGAACAGCAAGAGAAAGTATGCATCTCAGAGGCAACTCAGTGTGGCATTTCAGTCTGAAGTGGCACAAACCTTTCCTAAGATCACAGTTCGCTGCACTTACTCACAAATGCTACCAGGCCTCACCATGCGACTGTAGAAGAGATCAGGGTGCTACCCTTGTTTGACAGAGAGGAGACAGAGGGGAGTAAGTAGTGACGGCGCAGTTACACATTTAAGTTTCCAGCAACTTCTAGAAATATAACTGGAAGTCATGAAAATCTCCCCAGATTCTAACTCTGCTTACTTTAGCCTAAACCAATCAATGCTCAGTTTTATACTGTTCCACTCAGTTTGTACACATGTCCTAGAGTCTGAGTTGCATTTAGGATCCTAATATTCTAAGCACATAAAAATATTGTATTAGATTCCTCTGAATGCTGGAACTGTAAGACTTTGAGAGCTAAAAGGTGTTTGGCTCTTGGCTCTTAACCTAATCCGACCAGTTCTTTGCATAAGGAAGCTGAGGGCAAGCACTCATATCAGGAACACCAGCAAATGCTGGGGATAGCCTGGCCCTCAATCCCAGCCCAGCAACCTGCACGAGAGAGTCTGCAGGGACATGCCATTCCTACAGCTTCCAGGGAAAGCCCTTCCACCCATGCCCAGGAGGCAGCAGTGCTGCTGTGAGGAACTCAAGCGGCACCTCACCCGGGGAAGAGAAGTGATTTTGCTGCTGGTGCAAGTCCAACATCCAGCAACACCACTGCACTGGAGGCCCTGGGCTCAGCACCGCCCGCCCTCCTGCCCTCTCTTTTTCCCTCCTTCCCTCCCGCTGCTATCCCAAGCCAGGGACTCCCTAAACTTAATCTATGTACGAATCACTCGGGGAGCTGCAGATTGGCCTGACAATCTGCATTCTAACAAGCTCCCAGGTCTCTGCTGCTGCTCCCTCGACTACAAGGCCACAGACCATCTAGGTCAGGGGCCAGGCACCTTTTCCTGTGAGACTCCAACAGCAAATACTTGAGGCTGTGGGGCCATATGGTTTCTATCACAACCACTCAACTCTGCAGTGTAGCACAGATGCAGACAAATGTAAACCAGCAAGTGTGGCTGTATTTCAATAAACTTGATTTACAAATGCTGAAGTTTGAATTTCATGATTTTCACGTTATGACTTTCTTCTTCGAATTGTTTCCAACCATCTTTAAATGTAGAAACCACTCTTAGCTTGCAGGTCATACAGGAATAAAGCGTTGGCAGTCCAGAGGGGCTCACAGGCTGTGGTGTGTGGGCCTCTGAGTGAGGTCAGAATCCATCTCCAGTGTGTGGTGAGCAAACTAGACACAGAGAGTCTGTCTGCAGTGGCCGCTGCTTTCTCCGTCCTAATTTCTCCTCCCAGATGGCTAAGCATCGCCCTTTCTTCATTTTGAGAGTAGAAACCAAAACCCCGTTTCAGGCCTAATCCAGAATCCCTAATGGCTGGTCCTTTGTGCACTGAGCTGATGCTTGGCCCTTGGGTGCCCGTGTCTCTTGTCAGTTATAGAAGCTGGAGGACAGGAATGGCACGAGAGCCCCCATCATCCAAGACCATGAAGCAGCACTCGGCCATGTGAAGCCTGGGGGTCTCACTCACAGACATCTGACACGTTCAAAGAAAAAGAGAAAACTGCCCTGAATGTGTAGGAAAAATGGAATGACTCACATAGGGAATACCAGTCTGGACAGCAAGGACCAGCGTGGCTGCGTTACAAGAGGGGTTAGTGAGAGTAGTAGGTGAGTCTACCTCCCTGAAGAGCCTCTGCCTCCTTGTCCCCGCTCACGGACCCCGAGATCATGTTCACATGGTGCGTCTGCTGGGTCAGGTACTCCTGGAAATCCTTCACGAAGTCCAGAGGCTCTGGCTTCTTCTCACCCATCTTTGCTTGTTCTGTGTGGCTTGTTTTTAAAGTTTACAGGTCGTTACACCTGGGGGGACACTGAAATAATGGCACACTATTAGGGAGAGCCAGCACGGAGCAAAACAACACAGCGAAACAGCATGACTGCAAGGCACTAAGCAGGGCAACAGAGGACACAGTCCCTGCCGTTACCGATGTGTCACCTTCCTGGAGAACCGGAGGAGACACACACAAAACAGTGGGAGATTAATAGAGTTATTACTTACATCACTGAGATTCAAACTTAAGTCTTAGAGGACGGAAGGAAATTACAAAGACAGACAAAAGAAAAGAAAAGAAAAGAAAAGAGAACATAAGTCCAGATGAAAGAAGCAGGCACATCAGCAGAGATTATCAGTGGAGACAGCAAAAACCAAGTGGCTCACTAGGGCTGCCAGAGCTTTCTGGATGGTGGACATGCTACAGACCTGCATTACCCATGCAGCCGCATGCAGCCACCAAGCGCATGGAATGTGGCTACTACAAATGACAAGTTTTAAATTTTATTTAATTAATTTACATTGAAACAGCGAGGGACACAGCAAAGGCTCCAAGTCCCCTAGGAATAGGTGGTCTAGAACAGGGGTGCAATCTTCCTGTCAAAGTCCAAGCAGTAAATACTCAGGCTTTGCAGATCACAGTCTCTGTCCAAGCTGCTGAACTCTGTCATTGCAGCGAATGGCAGCCACACACAATACGTAAATGAACGAGTAAAACTACAACAACAGGCTCTGAGCCAGGCTGGCCTATCGGCCTCTGTCCCCTACCCTGCCAGAGAAATCCAAACCCACCTCTCCCACCACCCATCAGCCCACTCACTCTGAGAATGGGGGAGTAAGAATGTGAGATTTTATCATCACAAACTAAACTGGTCCTCCCATAGATTTACGGCCCAAATTCACACATCAAATCACCAAAATGTTTTCTAGTAAGAACAAAATTAGGAAGTCTAGCACCTAAAAGGCAAAAAGTCTTTTCTTCCAGTAAAAATACTTTTATGCAAAGGTCAAAGGTGGGGAAGTGAGAGGTTCTATGAAAGTATTTTTCAATTAACAAAAGCTTGACCAACATTTTAAGAACTAAAACTTCTATTTTAATTGATTAACTAGAAATCTGCTGGGAACTCACTGAGCCCTTGACCACTTACTGCTATAGACGGTCTGACCCACAGCAGGTTGTGGCTGCAGGCACTAATGGCCCGTTTGTTTCAGCAGTTGTTTCCCATCTTCCCCCGTGTCCTTGGACGGGTTCTGTTTTCTAATCACTGTATCATTGCATTTCTATTTGTTTTGTGACTGCAGTTGAATCTACTGATTATCTGTCCTTTAAAATTTGCCCTTTGGTTAGAAAAATAAGATGAATCAGTCATCTCCAATGAAAAAGATTAAGAATAAGATCAAGAACAATCCTATATAATAAAAGCCTAATATGCAAATTGCCCCCTCGACTGGGAGTATGACTGCTAGCTACGACATGCGCTGACCACCAGGGGGTGGCACGAAACATGGCAGGCATCAGTGACACGATGTTGGCAGCGGGTGGAAGTGAAGGCACTGCCAGCCCCAATGGACCACAGCGGGATGGTGAAGCAGGTGAGCAGGCGATGCCAGGCCAAGGCAGATGTGAGCCGGGCCGGATGGCTCCCTGATCGCCCGGCAGATGGCAACCAGTGGCAGGGGGCGGGGCTGCCACACTGCTTCCAGGCACTGAGGGAGCCGGGTAGGGGCCCAGCCCAAATTGATGACCCCGCAGATGGAGAGACTTGGTGTCCACCGAGCTCGCTCTCACTCCCCCTGCTATCCTCCCCCGGAATGCTGGGAAAGTCCCCACACTCAGGTGCCAGGCACCCACAAGGAGCCTGCCCTGCACCCACACGGCCTCTTCTAGGTGAGCCGGCTGCAGCCACTGGGACCGCAGGGGCTGGTCGGGCTCCCAGTGGGTTTCTACAGGAGCTGGTCTGCAAGGCCGGCCGGGAGAGAGTGTCCTGCCCATCTGGCTTCCATGTGGCACCACGGGGTGGCCCAGAGGCCCACGCTGTGCCCCAGCCTGTAGCATCCAGAAGCACTCACTGCATCTCCCACATGGGGACTCAGGCGCCACGACTCAGGTGGAGGGAGTGCATGAGGCCTATGGGCCCAGGTGCTGCCCAGGGCCCGGAGGTCAGCTAGGGCCTGCCCTTCCACACCAGACATTCACGCTTTGGTCACTGGCCAGGCCTAGGGACCGTACCCATGCATGAATTTTGTGCACTGGGCCTCTCACCTATAATAATAAAAGCGTAATATGCTATTTAGATGCTGGATGAAGGCTGGGCTGCGAGGGAAGCCTGGGTCCCAGGTGCCAGAGTGAAGCCGGTGCTGGCCGCTGGGGAAAGGAAGGCCAACTCTTGCACAAATTTTGTGCATCGGGTCTCTAGTATATAATAATGTTATTATCGCAATAAACCTGAAAGTGAGGGAAGACAACTCAAAGAACAGAGGGGTGAGGAGAACTGTAAAAATATACACAAAAATAAATATAGTAGACAGAGGTGTAGAATGAGTTCCAGAAACAAAAAAATAAATAAGAAATGGTTTTTTAAAAACAAAGATCAAGAAATGTTCAGAATTAGAGATCTCTTTCATATTGAATGGGGTCAGAGTGCAAAATAGGCTATAAGATAACACTTAAGACACATTATTGTAAAATTTAAAAATCTCAAAGACAAAGAAAATTATACAACACTGTCTAGAGAGAAAAGGCAGTGCACCCACATAGGAAAACGGTCAGATTGTAGGGTATCACTGCGACCCCAGGGGCAGGAAACAGCAGCGGAATCCTGCAGAATCAATTTCAGGATGTTAAACTCCAAACTGTTAAGGGTATCTTCCAAACGACATCACAATTAAGGAAGAAAATTTGAAGGCATTGCTCTCAGAGCAGCGGTAGGAACCTTTTTTTGCCGAGAGCCATTTGGATCTTTACATCATTCGAGAGCCATACAAAATTATTAACTTAAAAATTAGCTGCTATATTTGGTCAAATACCTAATTAACACCTCCCTAATGCCTTGGCAGGGCCAGACGGAAAGATTTCTCTGGTCTCATATGGCCCACAGGCAGGTGCTCCCCACCCTGCTCTAGAATCAAGAAGATAAGACTACTTGCTATTGTTATTGCTATACTTTAAAATCAAATTTTTGGGGGTGACACTGGTTAATAATATTATACAATTTTTAGGGGTACAATTCTATAGTACATCATGTGTATATTGTATTGTGCTACTGATATTCAACATAGTTCTGGAATGAGACCCCCACAATAAAAAAAGAAAAGAAAAGGTATGAGGATTGGAAAATAAAAGATGATGGTGATGATGATGAAGGTGAGAAGGAAGAAGAAGAGGAGGAGGAGGAGGATCGGGGGAATTATTTTATAAATTGTAAAAGTGGTAAGGCCCTAAAGCTTGTCTGTGTTCTAACTGTAAAAGTTATAATTAAGGAAGAAATCCTGGTATTTACCTCACAACTTAGCATCACCTCTAGCCAATCAATTCATATGAAACCTGATGTTCCCACTGGAAAACATCTGAATGTGCTTTGACAGGCTCCAATAAGAAAGATAAATCTTACCAAATCCCAATCAGAAAGCACAACACTGCTAGGGCATATGTGACAATGCAGAAAAATGCAGGAGGCTGCCAGTGAGCAAGCAAAGAAAAGGACACTTTCACACAAGCGTCTCAAGATATAGGCACGCGAATGAGTCTGATGACAGAGGTGGCTGGCACCACACTGTCCTATTATAAATTCCACTGTGTGCTAACCTTCGATCGTAATGTATGATGGGCTTAAAACAAATCCAAACACTAGGGATGCCAATGGGACAAAGGAAAATAACATTGTAAACATGAGGGAAAACAATTTTTAGTTTTTAACATACTGCTATGGCTTATAACCTTAGACCTACATCACCCACCCCCCAACATACATATACACACAGACACGCACATACCCTGGCGCGTGCACATACCCTGGTCCTTGCACAGCTTTAATCCCTGGGATGAAAGATGCCTAAATCTGAATGGAGTCTTTGGTTCAAGACCCAGGTTTCTCTATCTAAGCACAATAAACAGAAAATGAACACTAATTCTGAAATAGAAAGCTTCCTGATGCTGAAAGAAAATACAGATTTTTATACTCACCCATCTTTCTCTCTTTAATATGGTAATCAATAGGCTCAGGTCTAAAAGTTTAATGTAAGAACTCCACAAATTAACTGATATCTGGAAATGCCTCTAAAACACTAATTTTAAAACCTTTGCAAAAATAACATAAAAACCTACTTTGGAAATTAGCAATCTATAATGTTTTTATTGAAAGTTTCTTTCCTACTGGCCATGAGTTCAACACCTTGGAGCTTGTTAGCCAAAAAAACTTACCCAAAATTTCCATGTGTAAAATGATGTCACCGGGAAAAGAAACCTATTTAAGAGCTGTCCGCTTTTACCGTAGGTTTGGGAGGTACGTTTCAAGCCTGATTTACTCTTTCTGATCTCCAACGACATCAACCAAGAGAATTTCCCGTCCTCTCTGACGGCATTCTTTACGGTCACCCGCGGAGCCCGCCCGCGGCTGCTCTGAGTGCAATTAAACCCGGCTGCCCGGCGCGCAGGCACACGTCTGCTAGAAGGTGACCAGCATGGCCCTCAGTCGTGTTTACATCAACAGCTTCTCCCAAACTAGCCACTCAAGGCCCCAAAGCAAGGTCCTTACACACCGCGCGGAGGCTGCGCACGCTGGTGAGCGACCCCTCCCCCGGGCAGGCGCCTCCTCTGGTTTCTGGAAGAGCCTTTGTCTGTCTGTTGTCCTCTGACCTTCCTTCATCTCATAGCAAAAGGGGCCGTTCTGGCCAATACACACACACAGGACCCTGACCCAGCAGGGAGGGCCCGAGGCGGTGAAGACCAGGGGCATGCCCACCCTTCTCCCACGCCCCTCGCCTGCCGGCTCGGGAGGACCTGAGGCAGCGCTGGGACCAGGAGGGTGTTTCACCGACCGCTTCCGAGGGGACCCGCGCGGACCCGCAGCAGCGCTAACGAGTGACCTCACCCGTCACGGGGAGTGACCGCAGCTCAGCAGGGGCGCTGGCTCCCCTGGATCCCGACGGTCCCGCGAGGCTGACGGGGCGGCACGCCCATCAGCAGGAGCCTGGAGTCGGGTTCGGGCGCGGGAAGGACACGGGCCTCACCGAGAACTGTCACCAAACAAACCCCTCGGCAAGCGGGACGCTCCGAGGCAGCGCGCAGCCGGGACACACAAGTGAGTGCGGTTATCGGGGAAACTCCAAGCGAAGCCCGCACGCCCACCTCTCCCCGAGCACCTCCTCGGTGCACCTCCAGCATGGACGACACTGGGTGACACGCAGAGGGACCGTGCGCCCTGGAGGCGGCTCCGCAGGCCATGGGGCCTTCAACCCAAACGGGAACGGCGCGCGAGGTCTGCAGAGAGAGGAGCAGCGTGTGAGCTGCTGGGATCAGGGCACCAGCGCCCACAGCACCCACAGGTCCCGCAGC
>PVJC01037284.1:0-17274 GCA_004026665.1 Murina feae | reverse complement strand
CTTAGTATATTAGGCTTTTATTATATAGGATAATATTTTTTTATCTTTTAAAAAATCTGTATTGTTAAAAGTATTACATAGGTCCTCCTTTTTCTCCCACTAACCTCTTCTAGCCTGCTCCAGCCCCCCCCCCCCAACTAGTCAATAATATTGCTATG
Organism: Murina feae; assembly: GCA_004026665.1. Lineage (NCBI taxonomy): Eukaryota > Metazoa > Chordata > Mammalia > Chiroptera > Vespertilionidae > Murina > Murina feae. Next base: position 17,116 of record PVJC01037284.1, on the reverse strand, counting down.
ATCATGTGTGGTGCCAGATGAGCACTTGAAATGTTGGGGATCACTTTGTAAAGTATGTGATTGTCTTACCATTACGCTGTACACCTGAAGCCAATAGAAAATGATATTGAATGTCAACTGTAATTGAAAAAAATAAATTTCAAAAATTTTAATTAAAAAACTGAATGAATGAAAAAATAAATAATATATTCATAGTAATATATTTAAAAGATACAAACAGGTATAAAAAATACATCTTCCTCCCATCTTTGTTCTCAGCTGACAATTGTTACGGTTTTTTACTTATTTGTGTGTGTGTTTTTTAACATGTTGCTTTTTCACTGGATCCTATTTTGAGAATTCTTCCATATATGTATATACAAGGCTCTCCATTCCTCTTACTAGCTACACAGTGTGCCTCTGAATGGACAGGCCAAAATGTACTTAGCCAGTCCCTATGAATCCATTATTTAAGTTGCTACTAATCATTTGCTACTTTAAAATTACCTTTTAATTTCATAAGTGATACACAAATACCTTCTTCTAGTGCTCAAACAATGAAAAAAATAAACATCCCTTTGTCTAAAAGAGCCCAAAATATAGAGCAGCACCCAGTGGCTGAAGGAAATCATGTGCAGTCTAATGAACTCTGAGTTAGGTGCCTAACTCAGTGCTCAACCGAGTCTTTTTGGAGAAGGTGACAATAGAATGAAGTTTTTAAATTAGAGGTAGAGGTTTTGTCTAGTGGATAATGAAAGCTGGGAATTCTGAGAAGTAAGGACTGCCATGTTCATCTTCAGGGAAGCTTGAAAAAATGGGCTTGTTAAAGAAAAAGCAAATATATTTAAAGCCAGACAGCTCAGAAGCTATAGTTGCATCTCAGAAAATGAGTCTGCAGACTGTGAAATTTGCTGGGCAGGCTATAAAGTCTGAACTCATCTCAGAACAATCTGGAGCCATTGAAAGATCGACAGTGGAGAAAGACATGATCAGATTTGGTCTAAAAATAAAAATCACCCTGGCAGCCTTGAGAGAAGATAAATTGGCAGGGTGAGAATGAAGTCTAGGAAAACCAATCATGAGGCTCTTGGCAATGGTGAGGACAGAAAGCTATACCCACAGCTAGGAGGTTGGAAGTGGCAGAAATTGATAGCATTACAGAGGGCAGGTGCAGAGGGACAAAGAAAGCCTAGGTTTCTTGAGGAAGTCCCCCAGGGGATGGTGGCTTCAACTAGCAAAGATGGAGAATATGAGGAAGGTAAAAGGTTGGGTGGAGTAGACGAATTAAGCTTCAAAAGTTGAGTTTAAGGTGTTTTGTGACCTGCCTTGGGGTTTCCACTGAGGAGGCTTGGACATACAGAAAGCTGGACTGACAATTCCAGGTGGAGATGATAAGCACATGAGGAGTGAGGCCAGTGTGATAGCCTTATGCTAGAACTAAGGCATCAAATGAAGAACCCCACTTGACTCATGAGCAATAAACACTTGGGCTTCAGAGAAAGTGGGGTCTGAGAAAGAATCTGAAAAGGAGCAGCCAGAGAGGGAAGAGTAAGTCAGGGGGAAGAGGTGAGGGAGGAGGATGTTGCATTCTCTCTAGACCAGCAATACTTAATCTCTCTTTTGTTTACTTCAAGAAAGTATTCTTATGATTTTAAAATTAACATAGTTTATTGTTTAAAAATTGGAAAATGTAAAACCTCCATATAAAAATATGAAATTCCTCCCTAATTTCATCCCTCCGTTTTTTTTTACCCTTTATTGAATCTTTCAATTATAGACTTCACATAAGCTAGTGCTACTTTCAAAAATATATTAAAGGGTACAAGTTGAGAAAGAATTTGCTTTTCAGTTTTTTGATTTTTTTTTTTTTGCATTTGACTTCTATACATTGATATATAATGGTATACACTTTTGATTTCTGAGAAAATGTATTTATTATTTTAATTATTAAATATAGAGAATTAGTAAACTTTTCCACAAGACTACATGCTGAATAAAATTACCTTATTTGTAGAAAATTATTTTTACAGTGGATATTTTCCTATTAAAATATTTTAAATGGCCTTCTGATATATATTTTAAAATGTATCATATAATGTAATATATATATAATTTATTATATATATACTAGAGGCCTGGTGCACAAAAGTTTGTGCACTCAGGGGTTCCTTCAGCCCAGCCTGTGCCCTCTTGCAGTCTGGGACCCCTCAGGGGATCTCCACTTGCTGGCTTGCCTGGCCAGCCTGAGTGAGGGGCTGAAGCTGTTTTCAGGCTTGCCAAGCCCCCCAGTGGGGACCCTCACCCCATAGGGTGTGGCCAGCTGGTGAGGGGCTGAGGGGCGTTTTCAGGCTGCCCACACCCTCTTCAGGGTTCGGGTTCCTATTAGGGTGCCTGGATGGAAGCAGGTATCTGGGATTTATTTAACTTCTATAATTGAAACTTTGTTGCCTTGGTCCCTCGCTTGAAGTCTGGGTTGCCCCTGGCAACCTAAGGTCCCAGCCCAGCAGGTATCTGGGGCTTGTTTACCTTCTACAATGGAAACTTTGTAGCCTTGAGTAGAGCTCAGGGCCCACAGGGCCCTAGCTTCCTCCATTCCCCAGGGCAACTCCAGCGCTATGGCTGCTGCCATCTTAGTTGAGTTAATTTGCATATTGACTCCTGATTGGTTGGTGGGTGTGGTTTGTGGGCATGGCTTGTGGGTGTAATGGAATGAGGTTTAATTTGCATTGAGTTTTGAGTGTTTTTTTTAGTTTTGGCCCACTATATGTTGTGGGCCAAAATCAATTTTTCATTTTTCTAAGTCGGGTATAAGCTTTCTATACTTTTCAAACCAGTATCTGGAGGACCAGTTTCAGTACAATAGCTTCTTCTTGTGATTTGTGTGATGAATATAGCTATCATAGGGTCTTTTATTGTTCTTATCATTTTCTTTTCACATTTGTCCCAATTCTGATAAACCAATCTTTAGGCATTTTTTAAGAACAGTTTTAGATTGTATTTTAGGTGTAAAATGAAGTGCTGGCCCACATGTCCAGACTCTACAAAATAGCCTAAAATAGACTCTGCTGCTTGTGGCCATCTGCAGCTTGGGGAGCCTTTAGTATGCTTGGCTGTGCGCAAGCAGATTCTCAGCTTCTCTTTGGCTGGATTTGAAGGATCGGTGAGAAAGGACAGGTGTTACCTGGCTGTCAGGCTCCCCGCCAGAATGCACAGAAAACCACAGACACCAAGTGGGGCTGGAGTGGAGGAGTAAGTAAGTGGAGGGCAGAGGAGACCCTTCCAAGGACTAAGTCACAGTGAGGCAGCTTTCCAGGCATGTGCTGTGAATCGCTTCCTCGGTGATCACTTCCTCCAGAGACAGGAGAGCCCATCGTACTGGTGGGCTGACGCCTGGGATCCCTCTTGACTGTCAAACTCCAGTGACTGCATGTCTTGCATTGGGTAACTTATACTTCCCTGTAGATTAACTCACTCACTGAGATCAGGGCTACTGGTGGGAAGAAGTCCACCTTTCCACCAAGAGCTGACTCTGACCTGTCTCCTATCTGTGGACACCATCACAGAGCATCAAGACAGCACAATGCCTGCTCTGCTCCTTGTCATACATTCTCTTGCCAATAGAAAAACTCCTTTACACAAGGATAAGTTCTGAACGTTTGTCTAGACATGAGGTATCTTTCAGAAAATTCACCTACCCATTAAGTGTAAAAATTATATCTTGAAATAGCAGTGGCAGAAATAGCTACTTTACTTATTTATTTTTAATCATTCATTTTGTTAATGTTCATTGAGAATATTTTTCCTTTGATTTTTAGAAAAAATGGAAGTGATTTTTAGGGGAGAGAGAGAAAAAGAAACATTGATGTGAGAGCGATACATCAATCAGTTGCCTTCTGCAGGAATCTGCAACCCAGGTGTGTTCCTTGGCTTGGAATAGAATTCTTGACCTCCAATGTTTGGACTGATGCTCTAAACACTGAGCAAAACCAGCTGGGGTGATATTTTTATATTTTAAAATTTTTATACTGTTTTTAGTAAAGCAGTGAACATGTTTAGGACCATAGCCTTATCTTAGGCAGTGTTTCTCAAATCTGTGTCACTTCTAGACAAAGACAATTAATCACAGTAGTCCGTAAGCAGAGGAAGCAATTTTCATCATGTGATGGACACAAGCCAGAATAAACCCTGAGATACACAATGATGATTTTATCTGTGTCCGAGTCAGCACATAGTACAAGTTGGTTAAAGCCAGGTACATTTTGCTGTTTTCCTTCGAGGAGAAAAAGAAAAAAATCAGAAAAGGGACAAATTGCTATTCTTTGTGGTCTTCCATATTACTTTGTCTAAGAGCAAAGGAAGACCCTAAAGAAATAAATGTACCCAAAATCCACACAGGTTTTTGCCTTGGGTTTACAAACACTCAGCACCTGCTTGGAATGACAAATGGGTGCTCCTGTGTCACAGGGACAGGACACCTCCCCCCAAAAAAAAGAAGACAGGTAATCACTGTCTTTTGCAGCTGTGAACCAGGTGTAAAAATAAGGGGAGGAAAAATGTTCTTTATGTGTGTTTTTTTAAAGTGTGAGAATTACCAGGTCAAGATTTACAAATATAAACCCTCCCAATAATATTTATTTCTAAAACATTTTTTTTCAACACAAAAATCCTATACAACTTAGGTGTGGCTTACATAATTATTTTAATTCTGAATTCTGCATTTGAAAACTGATATTATTAAACTAAAATATCAAAACAGAATTTTATTTTTTCCTTATAAGCAATCTCAATCTACTCTCTGCAGTTATAGCATTTAAAGCTCCATGTGAATTGTTATTGCATCAGACTTGTGTCTAAATTTGAGCCTCATGCAGAAAACCACACACACATATACGTGTGCGTGCATATGCGCGCACATGCACACACACACACACACACACACAGCACAGGCTGTCCGCTAAGCTGGGTCCTGCTAATTATCTCTCAGACACGATGGTTGTTTTTGTGTTTTGCTCCCTCGTACCAGGGCATTGTGGAGCTCTCGGCACTGCAGTGCTACATGGACTGTCTGGCCTGTGGAGACCTTTCTGTCTGGGACAATACCATTCTGTCTAGACAGGGAGAGACCATATGTTTTGGTTGTTATTCTCAACACCAAAAGCACACTCCTGCAGCCCTTCACTAAGGCTTCCTTTAAATGTTTAAATTCCAAAAGTGCTTGATGCAGAAACGCTGCGAGGGTCACACTGACTCAGGGACTCTGCATCTGTCCCTTAATTCTGCAGAGCAGTTGGCCCTCTCCCATAGTGAGCGGCTGGCTGCAAGCAAAGGCTCCCCCAGTCGCTGCAGTTATCTGTGAAAGAGCACTCGCTTGCTAATGATGAACCCGAATTTGCTTGTTGAGAAGGAGTCTGAGCCTGACTGTGTGGAAACACAGAGCCAGGGTTTAAAACGCGGCTGCTTTAAAACAGCTCGTGGTTCACAGTTCCCAATTAGGTCTCCTGTAAATGCACCAGCTTTCACCTCCAAACCAAATCCTTAGATGTGCACCGTGATTTCAAGAAACTTTAAACATCAAATAGAAATATTATAATCCACCTGAAGCTGATTATGTCGCAGGTGTTAACCCAGCAGTTCAAAGTAACTTCTATTTAATGAAGGAATTAACTCAATAAAAGTTTATATGTTGCATGTTCACCATAATGGATGTGCATTCTTTATATTATGTGTTATTCTGCTTGCTATAATGAAATCTTCAAAGAACAAAAATGCCCTGTGGCTAACAGATTTTCTAGATCAGACACCGTGGGACAAATAACTTGCTTTTTTTTTCCTATACAGAGTGAAAACGTTTCATTTTGCATTTCATTGTAACTTAGAGAAAAATTCAGAATTCCATTTTTCAGACTTTTGAAAGGATCTCTCGGGAAAAATAAACTATACCCTGCACACTTTTAACTAATCATAAATTCCCATTTCAAAGAATGGACTAATATTTTCCAAAAGCTGCATTTTGAAGAGATATTTTGCATAATATGTTGTATTATAGGTCATGGTCAACTAAAAATTAAGTCCTGCTACATAGAACTCATTTATTTTCTCAGAAAATTTATATATATATATATATATATATATATATATATATATATATATAGTAACCAGATTATTATGACCATTTAATGCTTGTAGGCAAATTAGCTATAATTTCATGCTGAAGTTGCTAGAAGGCCAGACCATTATAATAGGGAAGCAGGTTGTTTATCACAACAGTAGACGTGATTTTTTTCTGAAGATATGGGTAAACAACAGGATTTAACAGCCTGTGGGATATATATGTACACTGAGTGACTAGATTGTTATGACCACCCCATCAGTACTTCGTTGGGCCATCTTTTGCCTTCAATATTGCTGTGATTCTTCTTGGCATTGACTCCACAAGATGTTGAAAGGTGATGCGAGGAATCTGACTCCATGCCTGATGAATAGTACTGTCCAGTTCTGTGCGATTTGATGGTTGTAGAACCAGCTGCCTGATGGCTCTTTTAACCTTGTCCCACAAATGCTCAATTGGATTGAGATCTGGTGATTGTGGGGGGCCACCTAAGCAAGGTAAAGTCTCCCTCATGTTCTTGAAACCACTCCTGCACAATACGAGCAACAAGAACCTTGTCATGGCACATTGTTTTGTTGGAAGAAGCCATCTCCATTGGGATACATCATCAACATGATAGGATGAACTTGGTCAACAATGATATTTAAGTATGTTGTGCTATTCAGACGTTTTACACATGAATTAAAGGGCCCGAATCATGCCAGAAAACATGCCCCAAACCATAACACTGCCCCCACCAGCTTGAAGGGTTGTACTCATGCATGTGGGGTGCATGCTTTCTTGCTTTTTCTGCCAAATTCTCACTCTGCCATCTGCAAGATGCAACTGGAAAGGTGATTCATTGAACCACATGACTTTCCCCAATGCTTGACTGTCCAATTCTGGTGTTCCTGTGTGAATCGGAGACATTTTATCCTGGTAACTGCAGACAGCAAAGGTATTCGAACAGGCCTTCAGCTGTTTTTCTAGTACTCGTTCCATGGCTCTGAGTGCCAACAATCATCCTACATTCAAAGGCTGTTAAATCACGTTGTTTACCCATATCTTCAGAAAAAAAATCACTTCTGCTGTTGTGGTAAATAACCTGTTTCCCTATTTATAATGGTCTGGTCCTCTAGCAACTTAAGCACAAAATTACAGCTAATTTGCTTATAAAGTCAGGTGGTCATAATAATCTGGCCATTCAGTGTATATTCTAGAGGCCTGGTGCATGAAATTTGTTCATTGGGAGTGTTGTTCCTCAGCCCAGCCTGCACCCCCTCCAATATGGGACATCCCTCTCACAATCCAGGACCACTGAGTCTTAACCACTCACCTGCCTGCCTGCCTAATACCCTCAATCATCCCTTCTTGCAGGCCTGGTCACCTTCAATTGCCCTCCCCTGCCAACCTGATCTTGCCCCTAACTGCTCTCTCCTGCTGGCCTGATCACCACTAACTGCCTCTATATTGACCCCCACTACCATGGCTTTGTCTGGAAGGAAGTCAGATGTCCAGAAGATGGCCTAATTAGATAGTCTAATTACCATATTACCCTTTTTATTAGTATATATATTTATCTTCTCTAATAAAAGAGAAACATGCAAATTTGTGTCACTCTGCTATACCCCAAGCCACACCCACCAGCCATTCAAAGTGACTATATACAAATTAACCCAACCAAGATGGCGGCTGGCAGCCACAGAGCTAGTGTAAACAGAAGGCTTGGTTGCCCCGGCGATGAAGGAAGCCAAGTTTCCTGCCTGCCCTGGCCTCCACTCAATGTAACAAAGTTACAATTATAGAAGATAAATAAATCCCAGATACCTGCTTCCAGCCAGCCTTGCTGGGAGCTTGGGTCACAGGGAGTCATGGCCAGCCTGCAAACAGCCATCAGCCTCTCACCCAGGATGGCCACACCCTCATGGGGTGAGAGTCCCTGCTGAGGGGCTTGGCCAGCCTGCAAATAGCCATCAACCCCTCATCCAGGCTGTCCAGGCACCCCAGCAGGAACCCCCACCCTGAAGGGGCTGTGGCCAACCTGCAAACAGCCATCTGCCCCTCACCCAGGTGGTGGGAGCCTCTCGCATCTCCTCAGCAGTGTTAAGCACTACTGGCTTAGGCCTGCTCCCCGCTGGCAAGTGGACATCCCCTGAGGGCTCCTGGGCTGCCAGAGGGATGTCTGATTGCCAGCTTAGGCCCGACCCCCTGGGCAGCAGGCATAAGCCAGCAGGTGGACATCCCCCAAGGGGTCCCAGACTGCAAAAGCACACAGGCTGGGCTGAGGGACCCCCCTGAGTGCACAAATTTTTGTGCACCGGGCCTCTAGAGAGAGAGAGAGAAAGAGGGGGAGAAAGAGAGATAACTATATTTCTGCATGTCAGGAGAATATAAAGAGTATGACCCAATCTAATCTAGCCTATATAATTCTTTATCTACATTTACAAAACTACTTTGGAAAATGTGAATAAGTTTCTGTACCCTTACCTGATCCTCACTAGTATAAAATGTATCTTACCATGAACCCTCCAATTTCCTCATCTTCTCAGCTTGTCCCCTTCACATAGGTAAGTGTGTCACTATGGGTTTGATCAAATAATCCACTTTAATTAAACATTTGATTTTTTCAACTAACATTAAGTCAATCTAATTATAATGCAGAGAGATATATGACTAGTACCCAAGATATAGAATGTTAGGAATAAAATTAACTTTCTTTGTCAGACCCTACAACTTATACATTTTTGTTTCTACCAAATATGAGTATAGGCATATTAAAAAGTGTAGTTCTTATCCTGTATAGTGCCTTGAAGTTTACAGTGCCTTGCAGTTTGCCAACATTGAATTGTATCATGTGTATATGTGTGTTTGGGAGCTGGGGTGGGAGGGTGGGGAAGAGTGAGAGAGAGAAAGAGAGAGAGAAGAAAAAGAGGAGGAAGAACATTGAATAATAACTGCTGGCCAGGCCACTCAGTTCTTCCAAGTAGGAAAATTTTGGGCAATTGCTCTAATTCTTGTCTAATAAAATGAAAACTTAAGGATACAGAACCCTTTCTTGCATAAATTGCCTTTTAATTTGATACCTATTACCGTGTCTTGGAAAAAATATTAATTTAACTGACAGTTTTGAAAGAAAGTGAATATAATATTTTAAATTTCTAAATATTAACTTGTGCTCCACTGTCTTTGAACATGTATTCAAACTAATCTCACATCCTAAGAAACTGAGGCAAAAGTGACCTCAAGTTATTTGCATTAAAGCAAGGAAATTTAAAGAGAAATAAAGTCTGTCCAGAACTCCAGCATTTGAGAGCATGTTCTCTCTTAATCCTGCATCTCACACCATTGTTTCCAGAGTTTATCCTGAGATTTCTTTTTTTCTTTCTCCTGTTTTAATAATATATTTTCCAGGAAATTGCCCTATAACCGCCAAATACAGGAGACAGATGTTTCAAAGAAAAGAGCTATTTTTTAATGAGAAATCCTTTAACATATGCAAGTGAAGTCTTATAAATTGTCAAGGAGTAGCAACATTAAATAAAAAGCAAGGCTATAACAGAATTTGGAAAATGTGATTCTTCAAAAAGCTAATATAATAAAATTACATATGCTTCTAAAGATAATTTATCAAAGAAAAGGATTTTGAATTCCCAGAGAAATGGTGGGCAATGTGCCTCTTACTTAGACTTACCTCATTCCCCCAAATACAACCTCTCTGATTCCAGTGTTCTGTCACCCAATATGACCCTGATCACTGAAAAAAAAAGTGTTTTTTTTTTCCTTGATTACAAGAGTAAATAATATTCACTGTGAATATTTGGGGGTGAGGGATAGCAAACACGGGAAAGTAAGAATTTCTCAAGATACCTTTTCTTGAATAGAACCAATATTAATTTGTTATTTTTTATTTCCAGGTATTTTTTCTCATGCAGGAGGAATAATTTGAAAAATATATGAACATTAATGTATTGGGTTTCTTTAATTTACGTTTATGAGATCGCCTCTGTAGTCTCCAAACTCTAGAGTTTCCTTTGAAGATTAAGATTTTTGACAGAGACGCCCAGAGAAATATGCAGCTCCTGACATTCAAAAATGGCAATCCCTCGTCCATAAGACACTGCTGAGAAAGGTAAGGGTTTTTTTTGTCTTCATCTTGTCCTCAGAGAGGACAGAAATTGACACTTCTCAATTCGTAATTGTTCTGCCCCCAGAAAGGATTTACTAGGTTCCACCATCTCCTCCTTTATCGTGCCCAACGTGGGCTGGGTGAATTAGAGTGCAGACTTACACCAGAGTGAGCTCCAGGCCATCAGGGAAAGAAAGGCTGGGGGCCTATCTAATCTGACAGGGTGCTGAGAGAGTGGATATTTAAAATGTTCAGCAGTAGGTGTAGGCTTGAGCTGGACACTTCTCTGCCTTTCCCCACTGCACTCTGCCTGGAGGTTGACCAACATGGAGAGCATCAGAATACTTTCTTGTCCACTGAGTCAGCCAATGAGAAATGAGAAATGAGAGAGTGGGTGGAGATTGAGGTGGGGGTCTTTGGTCCTGGGTGCCCCACCTTCCAAACTCTGAGACTTGGGGCATCCCTCCACTGCAGACACACTTCATCACACTTTACCGACTTACCTTCTCAGGCTCTGCACACACTCCCACCTCTCAGCCAGTCAATCCAGGGGACCATAACAGCTTTCTACAGTTGTTAGTCCCAGATTGACTTTCCATTCTTTGGTAGTTTCTCTAAAGGAACGTTTCAAATCCTATGTTTGAAAATAGTCCCTCTATTAAACTCTTCTCAATTTTGCTATTTGAGTAAATCATTTGTTTCCTGGTGAATATCTTAACTGAGACAGAGCAGACACTTGGGTCCCATTTTCCCCTATAAAATGAGAACTTTTCAGGGGAAGCAACATAATGGGAAATGGGGGATCAATACTAAACATACCCTTGTCCACCTCCATGATTCAACTTCTTGGAAGAAACCTGTGTTCAGAAGGCTCACAGTCCACACGATCTAGATTAAAACTCGAGCCCTAACCGGTTTGGCTCAGTGGATAAAGCGTCGGCCTGCGGACTGAAGAGTCCCAGATTCCAGTCAAGGGCATGTACCTTGGTTGCAGGCACATCCCCAGTAGAGGGTGTGCAGGAGGTAGCTGATCGATGTTTCTCTCTCGTCCATGTTTCTAACTTTCTATCCCTCTCCCTTCCTCTCTGTTAAAAATCAATAAAATATATTTAAAAAAAAAAAACACAAAACAAACTCAAGGACTTGGGCTCAAACCACTATATGAATTAGTTCTCATTCCCAAGATTTCTTGATCCTCAACTGCCACTGAAGGGTGGTGTGGCAGTCCCAGTCCCTATCTATCTATCTATCTATCTATCTATCTATCTATCTATCTATCCACCCAACCACCCATTCTTCTATATGTCCACAAAAAATATTTAAGTATAGTGTATATTATAACTTGCATTGCTATCATGAACCTTTTCTAGGCAGAATGGTTGTGAAGTGGTTCAACGACTTGAAGAGCATACTCACAATCAGCAGTTATTTTCCTTAGATGTTAGAGTACAGAATGATGTTTTTATTTGTTTGTTTTTAGTAAACCAGTATTTTTGATTCACTTATGTATTTATAAATGAAAAAATTTATAATGCAAATTCACTCATTAAAAAACTTAAATGCAAGTTATAACATTACAGGTAATCCTTTTTTGTTTGTTTATTTTTCACATGGAAACTTTAGAGACTCAATTCATTTCCCACCTCTGCCACCACCACCTTCAGTGGTTTATGAAGACGAGGAGGCTGCAATAGTTCAGTATAATGATCCATATGCAGATGCTTAGGCCCCCAAAATTATATTTAACATCAGTCTTTAGAAAATTTAGAGGAGCCCAAGAAGCTCTGAAGGCCACAGATAGTCATCCTGGGGTCTGAGCTGCTGTGTTTTCTCTCTTCCATGTGTGTGATGTAAAAAAAAAGTTTTATTAATTCTCACTCAAGGATATTTTACCTTTGAGTTTTAGAGAGAGTTGAGGGAGGGGAAGAGACACACAGAGAAAAACATCAGTGTGAGAGAGACACACCAATTGGTTGCTACCCACAGGCACCAGGGATGGAGTCTGCAACCTAGTTATGTGCCCTTGACAGGAATCTAACCCTGGACCCTTCAGTCCACAGGCCAATGTTCTATCCTCTGAGAAAACCGGCTAGGGAGTGTGTGATACTTTTTTTAAATAACAAGATTCATCTGACCCGACCTAACAGGAGACCTACTTAACAATGAAATACATCTGAACACTTCCAACTTATTTTTATATTTGAGTACATGTTCTTTTGAGGCTCTTGGTCTGGTTTGAGAGTCCCTGTGTATAAAACCCAAGCTCCTAAATACCATGCTCTTAATATTGAAACAAAATTTTTGTTGCTTCTATCGGAGTCTTTATATGAATACTAGTGACCCGGTGCACGTCTTCGTGCACATTGAAAGAAAACTAATAAGAAGGTGGATGGTGGGGTGAGATGGGTGGGACATGCCCTGGAGCCAACTTCCTGTGGTCCCTCCCCAGTGTCTGTGGGGGTCCCTCTGGCAGGTGGGGTACTTCGACCTGGCCTGAGGGAATTGGGCCAAAACTGGCTCTCCAATATCCCTGAGGGATCCCGGAGTGACAGAGGACACTCAGCAAAGTTGCTATTGTACAGGGTGTGGAACGCAAATGCAAGTATGCAGGAAACCAAAGTCGGGGCCAACAGTGTCCCAGCAACAACATAACCCACAGCTGAAGGTGGAATTGCGTGGCCTCATGAGGAATCGGGTTCCCTCCTCTCTGGTTTTGGGGTGCATCACCCAAGAACCACCACTGCCAAACCACTGCAGCTAGGCAGCTCCTGTGTTGAGCATCTGCCCGTTGGTGGTCAGGGCATGACATAGCAACTGGTGGGACAGTAGGAGGGACACTTAGCATATTAGTCTTTTATATATATAGATGCTGCATTTACATAGAAATTAAAATACTGTTATGAAAAATTTTATATATTTTTTGCGTGTAACTGATTATTTCTTTAGGTTAGTTATCCAGAAGTATAAAGTGGAGGAATGTTGAAACACCTAAATGTCTTGAAATAAATAATAGAGTATTTTCAAAAAACCATATGATATAGAGTTCCACCACACCACAGTATGCATTATTTTCCACCTTAATTTTTTATTTGTAACTCTTCATTTTGAAATAATTGCTGACTTTAAAAGTTGCAAAAATATTACAAAGAATTTCTGTATATCCTTCACCTTAGTGCCGTTATCTCCCACCCCCAATGATATCATCTTGAGTAGCCATATTACAGATATAAAAATTAGGGGAAAGAACCATATTGGTATAATACTGCTATCTGACCTACACATTTTATTCAAATTTCACCAATTGTTTTACTGATGTCCATTTTCTGGTCCAGCTATAATTCAAAATCTCATATTTGCATTTAACTGGCCTCTTTTGTTTACCTGTTTTAATTGGACGTTAGTTCCTCAGGATGTGACACATTGGAGGACTACTGGCCAGTTATTTTACAAAATGTCCCTCCGTTTGGTTTGTCTAATATTTCCTCATAACTAAATTTCAATTCTGTATTCTTGACAGAAGAGATGTGAGCTTCTTGGTGCATCACACCTAGAAATACATGTCAGTTTGCCCCATTTCCGATGATCTTAACACTGATCATTTGGTTAATGTGGCTTCTGCCTGTTTTCTCCACTGATGGGTAAATTCATCTTCACAGTAGAATTCTAATTACTACCTGTAGCAAGAGAGATAGAAATAGAAAATCACCATTTGGTAGACACCACAGGTGGTGGTGTCTGCCAGGTTTCTTCACCAGTGGAGAAATCTGACCTTTTGGTAGAATTACAATTATTAAATATAGAAAGAATGATGAACATAGAAAATCCCCATTTGGCAAACACCACAGTATATATTGTTTCAAGGAAAAACCATCACTGGATGTTGAAAGTAGTACCCAAAATATGATGAGAAACACGGTATTTACATAATCTCAAATTATCTCTGTGTGGTACTTATTAATTACAAGGGGGGAAATAGTAACTTTACAGTGGGAAAGCATAGCAAACCACAACACTTTTTAATGAGTATCCTCAGGGAGGAAATGCCATTAACATGAGAGAAAACGTTGTTAAATTTAAACAATATGTTTAACATATGCTGTTTACATGCTTTTTCTTTAAGAAACTGCCCATTCACATTTTTGCAAGCTTTTCTCCCAAATGTTTGTGTCATCTCTTGATGTACACCTGCTTTTATGCATGAAGGATATTAACTTATTGTTTGTCATATTTATTGTAGTCCTTCTTAGGTTGTTGTTTGCCTTTTAATAGTTTATGCTGATTAGTGAAATGGAGAAGCTTGTTATGCAGTTGACTATATTGATTGTTTCCAGTACATTCTCTTCCAGCACTTTTGTTGTTAATAGAAATATTCCTCCAGCATTTTCCACTCTATGTAATGATTGATTTGTTTGTTTTTGTTTTTCTCAAAGGGTAAAAGCTTGTTTCAGAAAAATGTAATATGTAATTCTCCTGTTTTTCATAATGTAATGATGATGTTCTTATTATTTACTGTTTTTGCAGTGTGTTTCTAATTCATCTATTTAACCTGTTGATATATTCACCATAGCCAAAGTGATTTCTTTACCAAAGCTTTATGTCTGGACAAAAGTGCTTCTTATTACTCTTCCTCCTCAAATATTTACTCTTTAATTGCATATGGTTGATCTTCCTGATAAATTTCAGAATCACTTTGCCAGTAACCTCCACCCCCTAAAATTTCCCATGGGGATTTTGATTGGAATTGTACTAAACATACACTATCCGATCATTTTGAGAGAAAAATATTTTGTTTTCTAAATTTTTACCTCTTATTTACTTAAGTTGTTTTATGTCCCTTTGTGAAAATAAAGGTCATTTCTGTGACATTAAATTTGTAACAACTGTTATGATCATATAAAGCATTTATACAAATAAATATATATGAATCACAAATAAAAATTCATTCCTTTTTTCAAAATTAATTGATTGGATTAAACTGCATATATGTTAAAAATGTTTAGCTTGTGAAATGTTTAGTATAACTTTCTCTAAAAATCATCATACTAATTATTTGTTGATAGTTTAGGAATTGCTACTGTAATCTTTTTTACACAACTATTACCAGGTAAATGATATATCATGATTTGACATAGGAAACTTCATCAACATCTTCCAAAGATAACTCTATTGAAGGAGAGAATTTGTATCATCCATCTTATTGGTCCTTCTGTTAAATACTGTCAATTATTTATTTTTTTTTGCACAGTTACATTCAAAGTATTTTCTAGCCTCAGCTATATAGTCTGAGGTATATATATAAATTAATATATTTGTTATTAAAGTCACAAATATCATTCATCAGCACACTCTAACCATTTGTTGACTTCATTTTATTAATTAAATCACTTTCAATCCAAGGAGTCTTGCAGGAATAAATCACCCTTAATAATCAAAGACATGTCTCTATTGTTAAGCCAAAGAGAGTAACATCTTTTTCCTAATGAGTTTTATTAAAATCAAATTTCAAAAACAATTATTTTCTAACAAGTATTTATTTGAGTTTAATGGTAGTTCTGCAGGGTCTGTTGCTTTTTGTGTCATTCTGGCCAAACTCTGTAACTCAAAACAGAGCCATCTTGCTTATAGCTCTTACCTGTGAGGCCCTGTTGTCAAAACCGTCCAGTTGTCAATGGTGCTAAATAAATACAACTCACATGCATTACCTTCAGGCAAGGGCACCATGGAGAGAGAATGGCTGCATTTGGGTTGGACTCTGTGAGGCATCTGAGTCAGCAGACTGGTATCTGTATGTTCTATCTGTGTTCAAGTTGGGAGAAAACAATGACATCTAATATAATAAAAGAGTACTATGCAAATTGACCATTACTCAAGATACCTAAGCCACGCCCACAAGCCAAGCCACGCCTCCCAGCTAACCAGAGCGGCTGTATGCAAATTAGCCCAGCCAAGATGGAGGCCAGCAGCCATGGAGCTAGAGCCAACCAGAGGCTTCTGTTGCAACTTCCTGCCTAGGCTGGCTGAGCCTCTGCTCACGGCCAGGCCCACCAGCCAATCAGAGCAGCTGTATGCAAATTAACCCAGCCAAGATGGAGGCTGGCAGGGCAAATCTGCACTGGGAGCCTCTGTGGACGGCATAGCTGTGCCAGGTGTGTCAGCTCAGTACAGGGGGTGGGGGTCTGGCCTGGGACCTCCTCGGGGCATCCAGGAGTGCCCGCCCCGGGTCCACTGCCTGGCTCTGGCCCCCAGGGGGCCTCCGCATGGTGTCCAGGAACGCCTGTCCTCGGTCTGCTGCCTGGGTCTGCCCCACGGGGCCTCCTCAGGGGTTTGTAGGAGCACCTGTCCAGGGTCCGCTACCTTCATCCAACCCCCAGGGGCCTCCACAGGGTGTGCAGGAGCGTCTGCTGCACAATGCGGAGAATCTGAAGCCAGTCCGCTGCCTGGCTCCACCCCAGGTGTGTTTGCTCAGCAGCAGGGCCCCACCGAGGGATCCTGCACCAGCGTCCGCCCCTGGCTTGCCACCCAGCTCTGCGCCAGGTGTGTCCCATCAGCGGTGGGGGACCACCAGACGTGTATGATCGTGGGCCCTCCGGTGGGAAATGTCAAAGCCTACACTCACCAGCCCTCCCACCCCCCAGTGTATGAACCCTGAAGGGGCTGTGGGCAGCGTGAAAATGGCCCTCAGCCCCTCACCCAGGCTGGCCAGGCATGCCAGCAAGTGGACATCCCCCCCGAGGTGTTCCAGACTGCAAGAGGGCACAGACCGGGCTGAGGGACCCCCACCCCCTGAGTGCACAAATTTTTGTGCACTGGGCCCCTAGTAATGTAATAAGCTTTTTGCTTTATGCTTTGTCTATGATTTTATCAATAAAATAGGACTACCTCAGTGCTTCACTACAGGCTTGAGCACCCATTACAGCCACTTT
>PVJC01037283.1:0-16544 GCA_004026665.1 Murina feae | reverse complement strand
CTCTGGTTTGCTCTAGCTCCATGGCTGCCTGCCTCCATCTTGGCTGGGCTAATTTGCATACAGCCTCTCTGGTTGGCTGGGAGGTGTGGCTTGGCTGGTGGGCGTGGCTTAGGTGTCTCAGTTTACAATCAATTTGCATATTAGTCTTTTATTATATTAGATTAGAAAACCTAAACTAGCAGGTAAATATAATGACAATTACATACTTCTGTTGTGCTGAGATCAAATTATTTCTGGTGGCAGGAACTCAGCATCATTGGCAATATTTTTCATTTTACTAGTATATAGTGCTTTATTGTTCTTGAAGCAATTTTATATTGATGATTTTATTTTCTAGGCTTATTATTTTTGGCCACTGTAAACTAGTCATTTCCACATTTTCTCCATATATGAGGTTTGAGTTTCAGTGTTGCAAAAACTCACTTCAAATAACTCTTTAGGCCCTGGCCAGAGTGGTTTAGTTGGCTGGAGCATTGTCCTGTACACCAAAAGGTCACAGGTTCTGGTCAGGGCACATACCTAAGTTCCAGGTTTGATCCCCGATTGGGGCACATAGGGGAGGTACCGATTGATATTTCTCTCTCTCTCCAGTGAGGATTAAAAAAAAAAATCTCAAGAAAACAACACCTCTTCGTTGAACTATTGTCTGTATCTTATTTATAGACTAGGGACCCAGTGCACAAAAATTTGTGCACTTGGGGTGCCCCTCAGCCCGGCCTGTGCCCTCTCGCAGTCTGGGACCCCTCAGGGGATGTCCACCTGCTGGCGTAACTGGCCAGCCTGGGTGAGGGGCTGATGGCTGTTTGCAGGCTGGCCAAGCCCCCCAGTGTGGACCCTCACCCCACTGGAGAGTGGCCAGCCTGGGTGACGGTCTGAGGGCTGTTTTCAGGCTGCCCACAGTCTCTTCAGGTTTTGGGTTCCTACTGAGGTGCCTGGGCAGCCTGGGTGATGGGCTGAGGGGCGTTTTCAGGCTTTCAGGCTTCCCACAGCTCCCATTAACCCAACGTCCCAGCAAGGCTGGCTGGAATCAGGTTTCTGGGGTTTATTTATCTTCTATAATTGAAACCGTTGCTTTAAACCGAGGCCTAGGCAGGTAACGAAGCCTCCTGTTGGCTTCAACTCCGTGGCTTCTATAATTGAAAGAATGTTGCTGTGAACAGAGTGAGGCCCAGCCTGCCTAGGCAGGCAGTTTCCTCCATCGCTGGTGCGATGGAAGCCTCCTGTTTACTTCAGTTCCGTGGCTTCTATAATTGCAACAATGTTGCAAGTGAGCAGCAAGAGGCCCACCGGGCCTAGGCAGACAGTTTACTCCTGGTGCAACAGAAGCCTGCTGTTTACTCTAGCTCTGTGACTGCCGGCCTCCATCTTGGCTGTGTTAATTTGCATACAGCCACTCTGATTGGCTGGTGGGCGTGGCTTAGGTGTCCCGAAGATACGGTCAATTTCAATATTACTCTTTTATTAGATTAGATGCCTTAAGTGAGGTTAAATTTTAATTAATCTGGCTGAAATATTTCCAGATTACAGAATTGGGAAAGAAGATTTGGGTTTCAGTCTTAATGTGATGTCCTTTGCTTTGTATAAGTCCGTTAACCTCACTGTCACTGGTTTCTTATCCCTAAAGAGATAAACATTTTTGGTGAAAAAGAAATTTTTAAATTTTTATTCAATTAATTTTAACGAGATCGACAGTTAAGCAAAACTTCTTCTGATGATTGTAGATGATCTAGAGATGTCTTTATTTTGAGGCATCATCCCTTTGCAGCAAAGATTTCAGTGGCCACTTAAGGTTATATTATCCTAGACGGATTTGCTTAGTGTTCTTTATAAAGATTTCCAAATGCTTCCCCAAAGTCTCCAGTACATGAAGGAATGTCTCCCTTATATCTAATCAAATTTTATCTCTAGACTTGGTTATTCTACCCACATTATCATCCGTCATAGTCTGTTTATTCCTGAAATTATTTTCACTCTGGTTCTTTTTAAAATTGCTCAGACTGAATGTTGGCGTATTTAAGGTTCTCAATGATTGTATTCTGAACTAATTGAGGGGGAGAGGGGATAAAATAATTAGGAGCCAAAGCCTTGTTATCTGTGGGCAAACAGCTTCCTCTTACTGGATCTCAAAAATGAGCAGGTTTAATGATCCAATCCCAGGCAGGACTGGGGACCTGCCTTATAAATTTCCAGTATACTGGTAAAAGAGCTGAGATGAGTGCCCATGGTCAATTTATTCCTAAGGGCAAAAAGTTGGACTACATAGACCTAGGTTATGTTTTGCTGTTTGTTTGTTTGTTTTTAATATATTTTATTGATTTTTTACAGAGAGGAAGGGAGAAGGATAGAGAGTCAAAAACATCGATGAGAGAGAAACATCAATCAGCTGCCTCCTGCACAGCCCTTATTGGGGATGTGCCTGCAACCAAGGTAAATGTCCTTGACTGGAATCGAACCTGGGACCCTTCAGTCCACAGGCCAGTGCTCCATCTACTGAGCCAAACCCGTTAGGGCTGGGGTTTGTTGTTGTTTTTTTTTAAATCCTAAATTGCCAGTCACATGAAGTCATTCCTCCTGACCTGGGAACCACTGAGTAAAGGAACACAGGACACTTCCTTCGCACCCCACACTTCCATCAGAAATAGGGAGAAAGCTTTACCTGTTTGAAAACAGGAGGTAGCTGACATTTTGTGAGGAAGTGTTTTCTTTTTCAAGTATGAAGATTGGTGGATGCTTGGGGATATGAAATACTTGGGGAGAAGGTCATTTCCCATTTTGTTACCTACTTACCCTCTCCACAGGATATCCGAGTGAGCCTCAGATAGGGGACTGTGATGCTTGACATCTGTCACATAAGAGTTCAAGATCTAGCCCTTGCCTAATGGCTTAGTTGGTTGGTTGAACTATCGTCCTGTGCACTAAAAGGTTGCTGGTTTGATCCCTAGTCAGGGAGTGTAACAGAGGCAACTGATCAATGTTTCTTTCTCACATCAATGTTTCTGTCTGTCTGTCTCTCCCTCTCCCTCCCTCCTTCCCTCTCTCCCTCCTGCTTTCCCTCTCTGTAAAGTCAATAAAAACATATCCTCTAATAAGGACTTTTAAAAAGTTCAAGAGCTATAAGTAGATCCTGGCCTACAAATTGAAGGTCCTTGGTTCAAAACATTAAAAGTACAAGCTACCTAAGCAAACCTATTTATTAAATGCTAAAAAATTATTAACTAACTAGTGACCTGGTACACGGATTTGTGCACATTGAAAGGAAATGAATTAAAAGGTGGCCAGTGGGTGGGACTGGGAGATGGATGATGGAAAATGCCGCACACACCCTGGAGCCAACCTCCTGTGGTTTCTCCCCAGTGTCTGTGGAGTGAGTGGGGTCCTCTGGCGGATGGGTTTCCTTGGCCTGGCCTGCAGGAATTGGACTGAAACCAGCTCTCTGACATCCCCTGAGGGGTCCTGGAGTGTGAGAGGGCACTCTGCAAAGTTGCTGTCTTACAGGGTATGGAGTGCAAATGTAGGTGTGCGGTAAACCAGATTCAGGGCTGACAGTGCCCCAGCAACAACATAATCCACGGTCAAAGGTGGAATTGCATGGCCCCTCAAAGAATTGGGCTCCCTCCTCTCTGGTTTTGGGTTGTGTCACCTGAGAACCACCACTGCCAAATCACTCAGCTCAGCAGCTCCTGCATTGAGCATCTGCCCCCTGGTGGTCAGTGTGCACCATAGTGACCAGTCAGATAGTAGGAGGGACACTTGGCACATTAGCCTTTCATATATATAGACTAGGGGCCTGGTGCACAAATTTGTGCACTGCGGGGGGGGGGCCCTCAGCCTGGCCTGTGCCCTCTCGCAGCCTGGGACCCCTTGGGGGATGTCCTCCTACTGGCATACCTGGCCAGCCTGGGTGAAGGGCTAATGGCTGTTTGCAGGCTGGCCAAGCCCCCCAGTGGGGACTTTCACCTCATGGGGTGTGGCCAGCCTGGGTGAGGGGCTGAGGGCCGTTTTTAGGCTGCCCACAGTCCCTTCAGGCTTCAGGTCCCTACTGGGGTGCCTGGCCAGCCTGGGTGAGGGGCTGAGGGCTGTTTTCAGGCTGGCCACAGCTTCCATTGACTCAAGGTCCCAGAGAGGCTGGTGGAAACAGGTTTCTGGGATTTATTTATCTTCTGTAATTGAAACATTGTTGACTTGAGCGGAGGCCACAGCCGGCCTAGGCAGGCAATTTTCTCCATAGCTGGCCTCCTGTTTGCTCTAGCTCCGTGGCTATTGTCCACCATCTTGGCTGGGTTAATTTGCATACAGTCGCTCTGATTGGCTGGTGGGCGTGGCTTGGCTAGCGGGCATGGCTTAGGTGTAATGGAGTGATGGTTAATTTGCATATTACTCTTTTATTAGATAAGCCTTTTCATCTGAACTATGATAACTTCAATGATCACGAAAGTGCTTTAGTGTAATGTTTGTTGTTAAATAAGCCAACCCATCTAGAACATTGTTTTGTTAATCACTTTGGACATGACTTGTAGAAAAGGACAGAATTTGGTTACTAAGAGGGCAAAATCTTGACATTGTGTTCTCCTTTATATTGAAAAGTATTAACAAAATTTCTTCAATGGCCTTTGAGTCTTTTTTTTTTTTAATTTTCTTTTTTGAACAAGCTTTATTGAGATATAATTCACATAATCCCAAAATATAAAAAAGTGTGTAATTCAGTGGTAATAGAGTTGTGCCATCATCACCACACTCAATCTTAGAACATTTCAGTACCCCAGAAAGAAATCCTTTGTCCTTTAGCCATACCTCCAGCCTCCTAGTCAACCACCAATCTGTCTCTGTGAATTTGCCTATCCTGGGCATCTAATCTAATATAATAAAAGAGTAATATACAAATTAGCCATCACTCTGAGACACCTAAGCCATGCCTACCAGCCAAGCCACACCCACCAGCCAATCAGAGTGGCTGTATGCAAATTAACCCAGCCAAGATGGTGGCCGGCAGCCACGGAGCCAGAGCAAACAGGAGGCTTCTGTTGCACCAACGATGGAGTTGAAACTGCCTGCCTAGGCCGGCTGGGCCTCTGCTCAAGGCAACGATGTTTCAATTATAGAAAATAAACCCCAGAACCTGATTCCAGCCAGCCTCACTGGGACGTTGGGTCAATGGGAGCTGTGGGCAGCCTGAAAATGGCCCTCAGCACCTCACCCAGGCTGGCCACACCCCCATGAGGTGAGGGTCCCCACTGGCAAACAGCCATCAGCCCCTCACCCAGGCTGGCCAGGCACGCCAGCAGGTGGATATCCCTCGAGGGTCCCAGACTGCGAGAGGGCACAGGCCGGGCTGAGGGCCCCCCCCCTCCAGTGCACAAAAATATACTTATATAATAAAAGGGTAATATGCAAATTGTCCCCTCGACCCGGAGTTCTATCAAGGGTTGGGATCGGTCTGCCAACCACCCGGGGCCCCTCCACCTGGCCAGCCCTGCCCCCAGTCTGCCCCCACACCCCGATCGAGGGTGGAGCAGGCTGACCAAGGCCTGCAGCCCCTCCTCCTGGCTGGCCCTACTCCCAATAGGCCCCCCATTCTGATCAGGGTTGAGGCTGGCCGGCCAACCTCCTGCGTCCCTCCCCCCCGGCCAGACCAGCCAATTGGCCCCAATTGGGGCAGGGCGGTAGACTCCACCCATGCACAAATTCATGCACCAGGCCTCTAGTTTCATGTAAATGGAATTATACCATACTAGAGGCCCAGAGCACAGATTCGTACAAGAGTAGGCCTTCCTTCTCCCTGATGCTGGCACTTGTGGGGAAGCACGGGACTTGGTTGGAATGTCTATAAGGAGGATTCTCTGAAAGGTTGGGGGCCTCTGAGGGGACCTTGCTGAAGGTGGCAGCCCCTACCTTGACTTTTCCAAACAAGTCCAATTTCCTGAGGTGTTTTGCTAGACTCTCTATGTTTAGTCTTTAAGACCTGACCTTGTAGAAGCACATACTTTCTCAAGGGTGCTTACCCTGCTGATTGTATCTAGAGGTTAATTTGAAGTCAAGCTGTTGTTACAATAAAAGTCAATGAGGCAGGGGAACAGGACTGCTTTTATGACTAAAGTAAAAGAGTCCCTTAGCCCTCTCTTACCAGAAACCTGTGTTGGAGTAATCTGTTCATCTTTTGCTCAGGGTCTGCTGGTCAGCCCCAACAGGTACTGGTTTCCCTATGACACCTGGAACCCAGGCTTTCCTCTGGCTGCTGGCAGGCACCCAGTACCCAGGCTTCCCTCACAGTCTTGGTTTTGTCGGGAAGGTTGTCCAGAAGGATGTCCATTCTAATTAGCATATTACACTTTTATTATTATAGACTGGAGGCCCGGTGAACAAAAATTTGTGCACTCGGGGGGTCCCTCAGCCCTGCCTGTGCCCTCTCGCAGTCTGGGACCCCTCGAGGGATGTCTGCCTGCTGGCCTAGGCCCACTCCCCTAAGGGGATCGGGCCTAAGCTGGCAGTCAGACATCCCTCTGGCAGCCCAGGATTACTCAGGGGATGTCCACTTGCCAGCAGGAAGCAGGCCTCAGCTGCAGTCAGATGAAGATATCCTTAGCACTGCTGAGGAGGCAGGAGAGGCTTCCACCACCACCAATGTACTGGCAGCCATCAGCTTGGTTTGTGGCTGAGCAGAGCTCCTGCATTGTGTGTCATAGTGACCAGTCATTCCCAGTCATTCTGCTGTTAGGGTCATTTTGCATATTACCCTTTTATTATATAGGAAGGATGTGGTCCTTTGTGACTAGCCTCATTTACTCAACATGTTTTATATTTTTAAATTTTTATTTATTTATTCCCTTAATCTTTATTGTTCAGATTATTACAGATGTTCCACTTTTTTCCCCCATAGCTCCCCTCCACCTGGTTCCCACCTCACCCCAGACCCTTGCCCCCCCCATTTGCCTCGTCCATAGGTGTAAATTCTTTGTCCACTCTCTTCCTGCACCCCCACACCCCCTTCCCCCTGAGAATTGTCAGTCTGCTCCCTTTCCATGCCCCTGATTCTATTACATTCACCAGTTTATTCTGTTCATCAGATTTTTTATTCATTTGATTTTTAGATTCACTTGTTGATGTTCTTTGTTGTCACTTTGTTGTTCATAATTTTTATCTTTACATTTTTTTTCTTCTTCCTCTTCTTAAAAAATACCCTTCAACATTTCATATAATACTGGTTTGATGGTAATGAACTCCTTTAATTTTTTCTTGTCTGTGAAGCACTGTATCTGGCCTTTAATTCTGAATGATAGCTTTGCTGGGTAGAGGATTCTTGGTTGTATGTTCTTGCTGTTCATCACGTTGAATATTTCTTGTCACTCCCTTCTGGCCTGCATGGTTTCTGTTGAGAAATCAGCTGACAGTAAGTAACTGTTTTTCTTTTGCTGCTTTTAAGATTCTTTCTTTGCCTTTGCCCTTGGAATTTTAATTATGATATGTCTTTGTGTGGTCCTCTTTGGATTCCTTTTGTTTGGGATTCTCTGCGCTTCCTGGATTTGTAAGTCTGTTTC
This sequence comes from Murina feae, assembly GCA_004026665.1. Classification (NCBI taxonomy): domain Eukaryota; kingdom Metazoa; phylum Chordata; class Mammalia; order Chiroptera; family Vespertilionidae; genus Murina; species Murina feae. Next base: position 9,012 of record PVJC01037283.1, on the reverse strand, counting down.
TTTCACCAGGTAGGGTAAGTTTTCTGTCATTATTTCTTCAAATAGGTTTTCAATATCTTGCTCTCTCTCTTCTTCTGGCACCCCCATTTGGATGTTAGTATGTTTGAAGTTCTCTCAGAGGCTTCTAACACTATCTTCATATTTTTGGATTCTTTTTTTTTTTGCTCGTATGGTTGGGTGTTCTTTGCTTTCTCCTACTTGAAATCTTTGACTTGATTTGTGGGATCCTCTAGTCTACTGTTGAATCTCTGTATATCATTCTTCATTTCAGTCAGTGTATGCTTAATTTCTGACTGGTCCTTTTTCATTTTTTTTGGCATTCTCACCAAGATCCTTGAAGGTCTCACTAAGTTCCTCGGAGGTTTCAAGAAGATTCTTGAGTAACCTTATAACTGTGGTTTTTGAACTCTATATTCAGTAGTTTGCTTTCATCCATTTCTCTCATTTGTGACATGTTTCTTTGTCTCTGCATTTTGGCTGCTTCCCTGTGTTTGTTTCTATATATTGGGTACCTGCTAAATCTCCTTGAGTTGGTAGAGTGGCTTTGTGTGCTAGGTGTCTTATAGGGCCCAGTGGCTCAGTCTCCCTAATTACCTGAGGTGGACACTCTTGGTGCACCCCTTAGTGGGCTGGGTGCACAATCTTGTTGTAGTTAAGCCTTGATTGCTGTTGGTATCATTGGGAGGAACTGACCCCCGGGCCAGTTGGCTGTGAGGACCAGCTGTGTCTACAGTGGAAGAGCTGCTATGCTGGAAACACCCTTATGGAGTGGGGCTTGGTGCTCACTGAGTCTGCCCCTTGAGTATGTCACTTATGGATATGAAGAGTTGTACTCTGATATGGTCTCATAATGACCACTGGATATACTAGCTCTTGGATCTCCAAGGAGGTGCAAAGTCAGCCACTGCCTGAGGCCGCCCAGCAGGAGCTACAGAGAGATCTGCAGATTCCTTCTCTTTGTATGGGGTTTGGAAGTGCCCAGTTGAGGCCCAGCTGTGAAGCAAGGCAAGCTGCTGCTGGGGGATTGATTGCTTTGGGGCTCCCTGACCCAGCTGCTGCCTGTTTGACAGGTTTTAGGCTGAGAAAGGACAGGCCATTCATATGCAAAAGTCACTGTGCACAGCTTGGGTGGGGTTGTAAATTGGGTGAGGGCGTGGGTCTCAGGGAATCACCAGGGTGGAGCAATCAGCAATGGCTCCAGAGAGTTCAACCGGAATCGAACCTGGAACCCTTGAGTCCACAGGCTGTGCTCTTGTTCACTGAGCCAAACTGCTTAGGGCTTAATTGTAATTTTGTTGTGGTTGTGAGAGGCAGCAAGTACAGATGTTTACCTATGCTGCCATCTTGATTCCCCAGCATAATGTTTTCAAGATTCATCTCTACTATAGCAAGTATCAGTATTCCTCCCTTCTTTCCTTCCTTCCTTCTTTCCTTCCTTCCTTCCTTCCTTCCTTCCTTCCTTCCTTCCTTCCTTCCTTCCTTTCTTTTCTTCTTTTTTTTTTTTTTTGCCACATTTTATTTATGCATTCATCAATTGATGAGCACTTGGGCCAAGAATTTCTTTTGCTTTCAAGAATAACACGTTTCCATAATAATAAAGTGTTAAAGATATCAACTAAGAACTTTGACCAAAAATTCAAAGACTAGTCAATGTTCTTACAGTGCTTACAAGACATACTTAAGCTTGAAATCAGTCATGATACTGTAAATATACCAGTATAGACCAGATTTTCCAATACAAGATTAGATTTCCTGAACATTCAGTTAGTTCCAGAAGTCATCTCTTTTTACTGTTATCAACAGAGATGTAGCCATTTCAGGATGAAGGGTATAATTTAGTAGGCCTAAAAGTTTTGGAGAAGGGGAATTTGGGACCAAGAACACGGACAGAAGCCATAAGTAAATGAACATCACTAAAAGGAAGGAAATGCATCAAAAGAAATTAGAGTTATCACTGCTATTGCTCTCATTAGCCTGACTATGCTTCTTGAATCTTTTGTCAGTTGGCTCCCAGAGTCCTTTTCAAAGCTGGCCTAGTAATAGTCACATAGTCTATCAATCATCCACTGTTGAGCTTAGTGTGGTCTAAAGCAATGTTGTTGTTTCACTCCTTTTCCTGATAAATACTGGGTTTGCATTGGAGTTGCAATGGAGGAAAATGGTCCTATGGGATTTGGAGTCTGACATATCCAGATGTGATATCTTGAATTCCTTTTTTACGAACTTTGTGATTTGGGACATGTAATTTGATTTCTCAGCTATAAAGTGAGGATAACTTATTTATCTCAAAGGGTGATTGTGAGGAAATAAAAATTAGGAATTAGCACATGGTCTAATACATAGTAAGTGCGCAAATCTTAGTTATTATCTAAAAGATCAGCCCTCACCGATTTGGTTCAGTGGATAGAGCGTCAGTCTTCGGACTGAAAGTTCCCAGGTTCGATTCTGGTCAAGGGCATGTAACTCGGTTGCGGGCACATCCCCAGTAGATGCGCAGGAGGCAGCTGATCAATGTTTCTCTCTCATCAATGTTTCTAACTCTCTATCCCTCTCCCTTCCTCTCTGTAAAAAAATCAATAAAATATGTATTTTTTTAAAATGATCAAAACATCTGAATATTTCCCTTTTGTATTATTTGTTGTATTTATTTACCTGTGTCTTGCTCTAAAAAGAGATTTCAGGCAACATCGTGTGTGTGTATTGGAATACTTCTGAAGGCCAGCTGGGTCCAGTCTGGGAAGAGAGACTGAAAAGTCAGTTGTGGTAGTAATGTGTTAGTAAACCTGTTGGGACACATATAAGTAACAGATCCCAGAAATGCATCGGGTTTGTGCTTCTGGAACAGATTGAAGAGGTTTCTTTAGTGAAAGGGGCCTAGCATGCTGGAAAGGGCACCCAGATTTTGGGGTAAAACCAGTATGTAGTGAAGTCACAGTTCTACTTAACTAGCCATGTAATTAATCTTGCGATAGTTACAGTGGAGGGTTTTTATTAATAGAAATCACATCATCAAACTAAATTAATACCTCTTTCAGTACTTTGTTGTTATTAATCCTCATCTGAGGATATTGATTTTTTAAGAGAGGGAGGGAGGGAGGAAGAGAAACATTCATGTGAGAGAGAATGATTGGTTGCCTCCTTCACATCCTATCTCCCCTACTTCCCCCCCCCCCCCCCCCGCCCCCGCCAGCTTGGGGATCAAACTTGCAATCCAGGTAGGCGCCCTTGCCTGGGAATTAAACCCCATACTCTCCAGTGTACAGACCAATGCTCTAACCACTTACTCGCACTGGTCAGAGTCTTCTTTCAGTACTTTGCATTGCAGATTCAGATCCCAACTTTCTGTTCTCCTATAAGTTAAAGAGTACAATAACCACAGTGAATTGTGTAAATCATTTAGTTTAGAAATGATTTTTAAAGGAGTACATGTAAGAGCAAGTGGTGTATTAAACTTTACAGTTGGAGTATCAAGAGTCAATTAATTAGTCTCACCTCAAAGACTGAAAATAAGTTTGAAACACATGAGATAGTTGTTTCTTTGTAGAAACTTGGAAAATAGCACAGCTGTATTTGATTTTGTTTATGGAATAACATTTCTTCTAGTTGTCATTATCTTCTGTAATGCAACTGTATTTGTTTTTTTGTTGTTTTTTCCATATCCCAATTCATTGCTTATGTAAACAGTAGGCCATATTGCATAATCCTTTAGGGGAAGTTTAGATATAATGAAGTATTACTGTTTATGAAATTGTTATTGTTGAATTATAAGTAAGTGTAAATCATGCAACTTGAAGGGATAATTATTTAGATAGTGACCTTGTTTTATATCCTCTAACTCAGAAGATTAGGTTATACTGTGACAGCAGTGACAATATCTATCTATATATCTATATCTATATATATCTATACATATACATACATATATATAAAAGGATAATATGCAAAGTGTCCCCTTGGGAGTTCCACCTGGAGATCAGGAGTTCAATTGCTCGCTATGATGTGTGCTGACCACCAGTGGGCAGCATGGAACAAAGGAAGGCCCTGGCTGGCTGGCAGTCGGAGGCCCTGATTGGTCTTGATTGCCAGCCAGTCCTAGGGACCCCACCCGTGCACAAATTTCGTGCACTAGGCCTCTAGTATAGGTATAAATTTAATATTTATAGCTTTACATGTCTATGATGATTTATGTAAACATGACATATCTTTTTCCTTATCAGAATGATTTATTTTCAAGTTCTGGCAGTACACATTTTCCCCCCAAGTACTTCCTAGAATTCTCAGCCCAACTAGCAACTAACAGTTAACTGCTAACTTAGCAAAAGCTGATACATTTAGTAACAAGGGGTTGGGTGTAGTGGCTACATTATTTCATTCACAGATTGATGAAAAAGTAATACTGAGAAAAGCTATTGTTGAAATACTAGAGAGGTTTGATAAGAGCCATAAGGAAACCTAAGGGTCTTTGAATATCAATGTCCCTAAAAATATCTGGATAAAAATCACTCTTCAGCAATATACCTCCATAAACTTTACTGTGTCTCATTAGCTATAAATAACAGAGAAGAGAATCTTCACCAAATAAATATGCCTTACCAAATGAGCAGGTAGAATGTGATGTTCCTTTGAGATTTATTGCTTTGGAGTTGAAAATAAATAAACATGGATTTGGGGGTTCCTGTTAATAAAATTAAAATGTATTTGTGAGTGTATACCACCAACTTATATAGTTAAGTTTCTATGTTTGACTCCAATTCAGTCAGGACACTGACATTTCTTTGATTCACTGCTCTTTTCTTTCCTTTTATTTTTAAAAATTTTAAATTTTAATTATAATTGACATTCTCTCTAATTTTTTTTTATCAGCTTTAGGTGTATAGCTTAATGGTTGCTCTTTTTTTGTTTTTGTTTTAATTAAGAAAATGCACTTTTCTGTGTGTCTCCATACTAGCTTTGCTATAAATAAAAGGTCACATTTGGCATTTTGATACTTGCTATTGTGTATATTGAGCAGAAAGGCAGCTGTTGACTTCTAACATAGATCTATTCAACTAGGAACCATATACTAGTATCATTAGAGATTAAACAGGAGTAAAGAAAAATGTAGTTGCTTGGGTTAAGTAAGAAAATGGGAGAGGAAAATTTCACTGGTCTCCCCATTTGTGGTGTATTCACAGTAATTTATTTACTTGGGACACTGTTGAGTCCACTTTCAACTATAATACAGAAGTAACTTTTTTAAAAAGGGGGAGGGGCCTTTGTTCACCCTGGCCAGCTGGCTCAGTCAGAGCATTGTCCTGTACACCAAAAGGTTGCCGGTTTGATCCCGGGTCTGGCCCAAATAGGAGGAACTGATCAATCGTTCTCTTTCTCTCTCTTTCTCTTTCTCTCTCCCCTTGCCCCCTCTCCCTCCCTGTCCTCTCAAGTCAATAAAAAGCATATCCTTGGGTGAGGATTGAAAACAAGATAGGCTTATTCAGATTAGTTCTGCTAGTCAAACCACTAACTTCAAAGTCAGAAATCTCTAAGGCCATTTCATTTATGAACACTTCACTTATGAAGTGCTATTCATTTTGATAAAATAAATCTTTAATTTACTATGAGTATTCCTTAAATCTTCCTATAGGAATTCCCTATACCATGGGACATTATTCCAGACAGTCTCACAACAAATGCTTATTGAAGTTGTCTTTAAAGAACTGTACTAAATACTCTGAGGGATTGCATTTTAGCAAATGAAAAAGTATTTTATCTCTGAAGAACCTGTGTTTGGAAATGTAAAGTTATACTAGTATACTATGAAATAAGTGTCATATATATGGTGAAACTATTTTCTGCTCAGGTGGTTAAGGAGGAGGTAAAATTTGAGCTTAACAGTTGTTATACTTAATAATGAGTTTTAAGTGATTAGGAAGGCTTGTTCTTGAAGGTCGAATGGCATGAGTAAAAGTATCTAGAAGGCAAGGAGGTTTCTATTCCAGTCTATATGTATACATTGCTGCTAAGTTTATCTTTCTGAAGGATGAATATAGTAATAATTACAAATACTTATATAGCATTTGCTTTTATGATTCTTTACCAGGCACTTTATATGTATTAACTAATTTAATCCTCATAGCATCCCTATATAAGATAAGTGCTGTTATTAGTTCCACAGAGATACAGAAAAGTTAAGTAACTTGCCCAAGGTCACTCAGCTGGTAAGTGGAAGAGCCGACACTTGAATCCAGGAAGTCTAGCTTCAGAGTCCTGGCTCACTTGTGTGTGCTTGTACCAGGAACCACTCTGCATCTTCCACAGAGCAAAAGGCACTCAGGGCTTCACAATATGGCTGTAGCTTACCTTTCCAACTTTAGCACCTATTTTTTTCCCTACATGGATCTACAGTCTAGCTCCTCTGTGTTACTACTTTGTTTTTAGAATTTTTATTGATTTTTATAGAGAGAGGAAGGTACAGGGATAGAGAGAGACACATTAATGTGAGAGCAGAACATTGATAGGCTGCCTCCTGCATGCCCCCTATCAGGCATCAAGTCTGCAACCTGGGCATGTGCCCTGACCAGGAATCGAACCAGCAATCTTTTGGTATGTGACTGAGCCACACTTTTACTCCGTACTACTCTATTTCTGAAATACAGTCTTTATTCTCACTTCTAAATTTTTGCTTATGTGCTTACTAGTGGCTTGGTGCATGGATTCATGCACATTGAAAGGAAATAAATTAGAAGAAATATTTTAATATCGCTATTTGCGTCTTGCTAATGAAAAGAAAATTGGATTCTACTGAGACTCCTATCTGCCTACTCCAGGACTTCTATGAGGATCAAATGAAATGAGGCACGGGATAACACTTCACAAACATTTGGCTAAACTGTAAAATGTTTGCACCTGGCTATAAAGCAGGTTGGGTTCCTGGGGTGAAGAAACTCCAAGGATGCTAGTCACTAGGGAGAGGAAGACGGGTGTCATGACGTCATTATCCTGTGCCCACAGCCGCCGTTTCTGGGCTGGGCTGGGGGCTGCATTTTGCGCTGTGGGGTCTTGGCAGCATTGGCTGCAATTTGGTGGGCTGTCACTCTAGGGTGGTGGCGGGGCCTGTGTCCCACTTGGGGGAAGCCGAATGTTGGTTTGTCAGTGTCAGATCCGTGGTGCCATTTATTTTTATTTATTTTTTATTTTTTAATGGTTTATTTATTTATTCTTTTTGGCTGAAGGTTTACATATGTCTCCTTTTCTCCCAATTGACAATCTCCTTTCCCCCAGCCACATTTTTTGTGGGAAACGAGTAAAATCGGATCCACTAGGGAGACTGTCAATGGACATGAGGAAACATACATTGGAACCTCTAGTTGGAACCAGCAAAAATAAAAATGTTTTACGTCGTTGTCGTGTGTGTGCCGCTCATAAACTACGCAGTGAAATGTGGCACGTGAGCAAGTTTTGTAATGTGCCCCTGCACAAAGGAAAGTGTTTCAAACGCTACCACCCAGTGGCAGGAAAAGGCCCGCTTACAAATAACTCTGAAATATATATTATAGTAACTATAATAGTAACTGTAATAAAGGCACCTATGGGAGCTGTTGTTATTAAGCAACTAAACGGACTAATGTCTTATCAGGTTGGATACATATCAGTATATTACAATTGATTACTTAACCATCATATAGTCACCAAAAGCGGTCTGATATTTTATTTACTTATTTGTTTACTTATTATTTTTGCACTCTGATTTTTTAAAACTAAGATGTATCACTGTGTGTTAGATCTGGTTGCCCATAACATTTTTACATCCACAGTGTACCGTGTCCCTGGATTGCTGCCTTCTACCTTGGTGCACTGAGAGAAAAGAGTACAAGGCAGGCTATCCACTTGTTTCTATGCATGTGCTGTTCTAGGTATCAAAGGTTACATGTACTAGTTTCTGAGGATTTTCCAGTAATGACAGATTATACTAAACATTAACATTTTGTCAACTTTTTTACTCTAGCTAACATTTGCTAAGTGAGTTATGGATATGGGCCTAGGGTAGATTCCCCCAAAATAGCTAAGTATATAAACCATGACCTTGACCTCATTAATTGAAGTTAGTAATCAAGTGTAGATAATGAGTTCTAAAAGTCAAGGGTGATTGATAATCAGAGGTAGCCTATAATAATTTGTAACAGTTCTATCCTTTGCTTATTCTGTAACATAAATTGAGAAACTCCTTATATGGTATATTGTCATTCTGTTAGATAAATATCCTTTGCAAGTTTAATTTAAATTTTTTAGATTATTAATTGAATCACTTGAAAAACCATAGAAATAAATCTTAATTTAAAACACATGTAGACTGTACGTCAGCATGTTAGAACACCTTTAGGACTCCCACTCTAGATATGATCAGAAGACAGATTCCTATGCATTGAAATGTTGCTGATATAGGACTCAATTGTTTCTAGTATCTGCCCACTTACCCTGCAGTAGTTAGCTGTCATCCAGTAACCATTTGGAATCACACCAATAGCTAGTAAGATGCCTGCTTTAAGTGGATCAACCCTGTGCTTAAGATTTAATCACTTCCCCAAAGATTTAATCATCTTTTATTGTGAACTAGGGGCCCGGTGCACTCGGGGTGTGGGGGTCCCTCAGCCCAGCCTGGGACCCCTCAGGGGATGTCCACCTCCTGGCTTAGGCCCACTTCCCAGGCGATAGGGCCTAAGCTGGTAGTCATGCATCCCTCTGGCAGCCCGGGAGCCCTCAGGGGATGTCCACTTGTCAGTGGGGAGCAGGCCTAAGCTGCAGTCAGACATCCTTAGCGCTGCTGAGGAGGCAGGAGAGGCTTCCACCACCACCACTGTACTGGCAGCCGTCAGCCTGGCTTGTGGCTGAACAGAGCTCCCCCTGTGGAAGCACACTGATCACCAGGGGCAGCTCCTGCAATGAGCATCTGCCCCCTGGTAGTCAGTGTGTATCATAGTGACCAATCATTCCCAGTGGTTCTGCTGTTAGGGTCAATTTGCATATTACCCTTTT